>VSMD01060625.1:0-145910 GCA_008750895.1 Mirza zaza | reverse complement strand
GCTGGGTTTCTGAGTAAGAGAGCAGAGTTATAAGTGAAATGCAGAGCAGACTAAAGCTTTTTTTTTTTTTTTGAGACAGAGTCTCGCTTTGTTGCCCCGGCTAGAGTGAGTGCCATGGCGTCAGCCTAGCTCACAGCAACCTCAAACTCCTGGGCTCAAGCAATCCTCCTGCCTCAGCCTCCTGAGTAGCTGGGACTACAGGCATGTGCCACCATGCCCGGCTAATTTTTTCTATATATATATTAGTTGGCCAATTAATTTCTTTCTATTTATAGTAGAAACGGGGTCTCACTCTTGCTCAGGCTGGTTTTGAACTCCTGACCTCGAGCAATCCGCCCGCCTCGGCCTCCCAGAGTGCTAGGATTACAGGTGTGAGCCACCGCACCCAGCCAACTAAAGCTTTTTGAGAGTCACTGGGTGACCAGAGGGGCCAGAGGAACAACCTAGAGAAATAAAATCACACTTCTAGATGCTTTCAGGACTGCTAGAGCTGTTAGGAGAATACCAACAAGAGCAACGCTTTGGAATTTCCACGGAATTCATTTCAGGGTGGAGATTACCATCATAAGGTAGGAAGTCCCTGGCTGGAGGCCATGAGTGTCCACACAAATGTGCAAGGTAGAGAGGAGAGTTGGGGAATGGGAGCGGAACATCGCAAGGGGAACAGCAATGCACATGTTTTATGTGAAAGTGATATTTTTTGTGTGGGTATACCGTTTCCAATAAAGAAGCTGGACGTGGTGGCATGTGCCTATAGTGCCAGGTACTTGGGAGGCCAAGGCAGGAGGATTGCTTGAGCCCAGGAGTTCGAGGCCTGCCTGGGCAACATAGCAAGACCCTGTCTCTGAAATATGAAAAAAATATTTATCATACAACTGGATTAAAGGGAAGGGCATCCCCACTGTTTGTGAAAGGTAGTACTACAGATGGACTAGACCTATCATGAGTCTCCTCCACGAAGGTGAGCAAGCAGGTAGGTTTGCAGGGTGCAATGGTAAAGTGCAGTGAGGGTGGTTTCGGAGAGGTAACTTTTCTCTCTATGAGAGAGGTTGACTGTAGTGAGAACTACGAAGGAGGCAGAAGTAGGCACGGAAGATGGTAAAAGTCAGAGCATGACTGTGCACCATGGGAAAAGAAGAAGAAGAAGAAGGAGGAGGAGGTGGAGGAGGAAGAAGAAGAAGAAGAAGGAAGAAGAAGGAGGAAGAAAGAAGAAGAAGAAGAAGAAGAAGAAGAAGAAGAAGAAGAAGAAGAAGAAGAAGAAGAAAGAAGAAGGAAGAAGAAAGAAGAAGGAGGAGGAAGAAGAAGGAAAAAGAAGAAGAAGAAAAAAGAAGGAAGAAGAAGGAAGAGGAAGAAGAAGGAAGAAGAAAGAAGAAGGAGAAGGAAGAAGAATGAGGAGGAGGAAGAAGGAGGAAGGAAGGAAGGAAGGAAGGAAGGAAGGAAGGAAGGAAGGAGGGAAGGAAGGAAGGAAGGAAGGAAGGAAGGAAGGAAGAAGAAAAGACCATGAGAGTATGGGCAAAGGACAGAAGCTTCTACTTCAGACATGCCTGGGGATTGTGCTTTGCCCATAGTAGGCCAGGCAAAGCCAAGTATGTTTCAAGAAATGTGACTCTGCAGGACGTTGAAAGGTATTTTGTGAACAATAAGTTGTGACATCAAGTTGGTTTAGGAACTGCTGTTAATTAATGATTAAACAAGCTTCTTTAATGTAGGACTTCTCAGAGCCTTTAATATGCTAATGTTTATCAACATTTTCTAGCTTATGGGGTTTCCCAAACTTATTTGATCAAGGGACTCTTTATTCAGGGAATTTCGCTCAGGAATGATGTTCCTTAGAACAGCATTTCTCAAGATGTGGTTGGCAGAGCTGTGCCGCTCTGTGAACTGTTACTGACCTGCAATAAGATCAGTACAGAACATTGAAAACAAGCAATTAGAAATGCTTATGGCAGTTTTTCCATTGCTGTAACAAGCGTGCGATTATTTCTCTAGTGATACATTTTATATTATATTATCAAAACCATGGGTCCAGGATGGATGGAAATTAGAAACAAGCCAACGAACAACTAGTCCTTCACTACCTAGAGTTTCAGGAGTCCTGTCTTAGAACACACTTCATAAAACACAGTATATAGCAACATCCTAGAATCAGCTGTCAGTCAAGCATTTGTATATGAACTTATATCCATTTTCCTGACTTAATAACACAAGGGACTTCACAACATCTAACGTGCTCATTGAATTATTTAGGAATCTGCTAAGAATTTATCTGGGACTACGTGGGCACAGACATATTGCCCTGGGAGGCATTTATAAAGCCAGATGAGTGCCTAGTACAACTTCTTAGATGAACCTGGACTCCAAAGACACAAGCTCAAGCCCAGCCCTGTGGGTCTATCCCTCCAAATATTATCAGCATATCAATTTGGGGATTAACTTTCTAACACGTAAAATTTGACACATTCAAACCACAGCACATATATTACCTTATTTAATGCTTATTACCATCCTGTGAGGTTAGAAGCCATCATCCTTCATTTTGCAGCTGGGTTCTCTAAGCACAAAGGCAAGGGACTTGCCCACGATCGCACAGCTCTTGGTGGCCACAGGGCTGGCTAGAGCCATATGCTGACCAATTACCCACTCCCGTGTGCCTTGCATTCTGTGAGTCCTTACACTCAGGCCAAGTATCCTCTCCCTCCAAACAACTGCCCAGTGTATGTCATCCTGACATCATCTCAGGGGGAGTGGGCCAGAGAGAAGTAAAGGGCAAAGGCTGAGATGTCCAGCGTGCCGTGACACTGCCTTGCCATCTAAAGACAGCTTGGCATTTTCATAAGGGGCTGCTGGAGACCCGATCTCTTCACCCTGAAGGCCGATGCCAATGCTGAAAACTGCAACCCCCGCAGGGCCAGGTGATCTTGAGCAGGTGAGCCTGTGACGCCTGAGTCACTCAGGGCAGGTCTGGCTGGATGTGGAGGAGGAAGATCCAGGCAGCTGTTAAGGCCCTCAGTCCGTTGCTGCTCCAGCACCTCCGGGGACAGGTGGGGGTGCACTGACAGGGCAAAACACACCCTGAAACTCTCAAGAGCCAGCCCAGGGCTGCTACCTGGATTCCCACAGCTTGGCAGCAGCATTCCTGCCCACCCTGCTCAGAGGAGCTTAGGGCAGGCATCTGCACCAGGATAGGCAAATCCATGGGTTGGTGGTTGCCTGTGGCTAAGAGGGTGTTGGTAGGAAATGGAAGTGACTGCTAATGGGTACTGGCTTTCTTTTGGGGGGGGGGGGCGTGTGTGATAAAAATGTTCTAAAATTGACTGTGGTGATGGTAGCACAGCTCTGTGACTACACTCAAAACCACTGAATTACACACTTTAAATGGGTGAATTGTATGGTTTGTAAATCACGTCTCCACTGAGGCATTCATGCAGCAGCAGCTGGGCATGCACGTGGGGTGAGGCCACGGCTGTCACCTCCACCTGCCTCTGTTGGACTGTGACAAGGACAAGAGCTGGTTGACTGTTCACGTGCATAGAGCCTCCAAAGACCCTCTCTTGTCAGCGGAAGCTGCTTTTCAAAGTAAACTCTAGGAGGAGATAATATACGTGGATAGGCAAGCATCCAAATGAACAGATTTCAGGAAAACAATGCCAGGGTAGAGAGAGACACATGCAGGGGGCACTATGGGAGTGAACGTGCAGGTCTGTTCCTGAGCCCGTTTTCCAGGCCAGTCTGTGGGCACACAGCTGGCTAGCTGGGAACTCGGGCCTCTAACTCCAATGTGGGCCCTGGGAGCAGAGGGGGCAACAGTGGACACGTGGTGAGAACCCTCCCCCGGGGGGCGAGGCAGGGGCAGGAGCTGGAGCAGCAGGTGGGAAGGGGCCCTGGTCAGCCCCGCAGCAGGCCGGTTGTCAGGCAGTCCTGTCCCCGCTGGCCGCGAGGCTGCAGGTTGCCCTTTCAGGAGAGTGGGCTGCGTGGGAGTGGAGATGGAGGTTGTTCGGGCAGCAGAGGGGACAGCTTGCCTATGCTGGCCTGGGGCCGGAGAGGGTCTAGTGTCGGGAGGGGTGTGGGGAGAGGGCTGCTCAGGTGAGCCTCCCCTCCCTGCCCCTGCTGCTTCTTCAGTCCTTCCCGGGTCAGCAGTGTGGTGGACCTCTCTTCTCCAAGGACAGTCCCTCAGCTGTAGCCCAGGAGAGGTGGGATCCCTTACAGGGCCTCACGACAACCCTGCGAGGCAGGTTCTACCCCCATCTCCAGCTGACAAACGAGTTCAGTGAGGCTAAGGGACTGGCCCAAGCCACCCGGACGGATGGTAAATGGTGCAGCTGGGACTTGAGCAAGCGCAGGGCTCAGTGACAGCACAGGAGGAGACCAGGAGGTGTGGCCCCAGCTCTTCCTCCAGCACAGACAGGGCAAAGCAGAGAATCATGCCAGCTCTCGCTTTCCCCAAGCCTTCAAACAGCCTTTTTTTGTGTGTGATTCTAGAATATCTTAGTTCTTTTCCCCATAAACTTTGTCTTCCCTTCTTTGTTCTGTTTCCCCTGTGGCACAGGCTGGAGCTGAGCTGGAGAGGTAGCTGGGAATCCCTGTTGAAGGAATGTCTGTCGTACCCAGTGACACTGGCATCGTCCCCCTGCTTGCTGTTCACGTGCACATGTACACACCCAGCAACCTGAGCCCCCCTCCACAAAGCGCTCTCCCTGTGTCGCAGCCCCAAAGGAGCCAGTGGGCAGAGAAGCAACTGCCCTGCACCTGCTCGTTTGGTTGTTAGCAAAGGGGGTAATATGGCTCTTTCTGAAAGCTTGGCTCAAGAATTTTGATTTCTAAATTCCTAAACCTCTGTTAAAGCCTGATCCACTGGAGTTTTATTACATCAGTATCTCTCACTTTAAAAAGACCCTCTACAGTCTGGACCCCTGTAATTGGAAATACAAGATATGGGTGCCCTAGTTATGATAATTATTATACAGAATGGTCCAAGGTAAGGCACACTTGACGAATTGCATGCTTATTATGCATTTTTGTCTCACATAGGCCCATTGTGAATTATAAGTCTTAGTTTATTGATCCCATGTTTTTAATTAATAGCTGTATATATTACTTTATAAAATTCATAGCAATTGGAAGATATAAAATAGAATTCCTTTAAAAATAACCTACCATTTTCACTTTTCACTAAGGCACCATACATTTTCTACAATTAATTTCAAATTGGTGAGGTTTTCCTTGTTTGCACTTCTGGAAAGTTGTCTGTAAAATCAAATGGTAAATGCTATTCTCCTAATGGCATGCATTATACAAATAGTTTTGCAAGGGTCCCCAGAAGCCCAGGAGGAAAGCCCTTGGAGTCTGCTCTACCATGATATTCAAAGACCTTGACACTCTGACCCCAGCCACCTTTCCATCTCGCCTCCCACTGCTGTGCACCTGCTACCCATCACTCCTGCCACACTGCTCAGAAGTCATTCCTAAACACAGTGTGAACTTTCACACCTCTGCTCCTTTGCTCAAGATGTTTCTTCCATCCAGAATGGCCTTCCTTTTCTTTTTTTCTGTGCAAAAAGTTCCCTACGTAAGCAAGGCCAACCTCAAGCATCTCTTTTTCTGCTAAGCCTTCTTCATTCACTCCCTCTCCCATCCAGACAGAGTTGCTGTCTCCGTGCCCACAGGGCACCTCCCCCTCGATATAATTAGTTACTTACCTGCCCATCTCTCTCACACAGTCCACAAAAGACAAGAACATGGGTTATTTCTTTGGCATACTCAGCATCCTTGTTGGTAATCAGCCCCCCCCCACCAAGATTAGATGCTCAGGTGGAGGCAGTGGGCACCAGGGGGCACAGGTACCCTGCCTGTGTCCTTCCTTGTTAAATCTGAGTGGTGATTGGTCCACATACGCCTTAGTTAAATATAGAGGAGATAAAGAAAACATTTATGGATAATGTCAGCAAATATCCACAGAGTCTGTGCGGTGGAAAACATAACAAGAAATTAATGAGATGACCCCAGGGGAATAGTCTTGAAGAAATTCAAATTCAAAGGATGCAGGACTCAGATGAAGAATGCTTTATAAATAAGGTGAAATAAAATCCCTTTTGTTTCTCTCTCTTTTTTTTTCTTTTAAATTAGAGATGTGGTCTCACTCTGTCACCCAGGCTGGAGTACAGTAGCACAGTGATAGCTCACTGCAACCTCAAACTCCTGGGCTCAAGCGATCCTCCTGCCTCAGCCTCCCGAGTAGCCAGGAACACAGGTACATGCCACCACAGCTGGCTGATTTTTACATTTTTTGTAAAGATGCAGTCTTCCTTTGTTGCCTAGGTTGGTCTCAAACTCCTGGCCTCAAGTAAGCCTCCCACCTCAGCCTCTCAACATGCTGGGATTACAGGAGTGAGCCACCATGCTCAGCCTCATTTTGTTTCTTTTCCTTCTGGCAACTACCAAGTCATTAGACATTTTGGATGGGACCTCTGGCTATTGGGGCCCTGGATCCATGGGTGAGGGGTATCATTCCTTTCTCCTGGGCTTCAGGGCTGGCCTGGATTCTGCAGTGGAAGAGGCTGGGGGGACCCTGAGAAGTTCTTAGTCTTGACTATAAATGGGAACCACTGAGAAACTTTAAAAGCATTGGTACCTAGGACCCATCTCCAGAGATACTGATTTAGTCAGTCTAGCAAAAGCCTAAGCCTGGGATTTTTGAAAGCTCCCCAGGTGGTACTAATACATACCCAAGGCTGAGAACCATCAGTCTAAATCAGTGCTTCTTGAACTTAAGTCACCTGGACATTTTTTTTTTTTTTTTGAGACAGAGTCTCTATCACCCAGGCTAGAGTGCCATGGCATCAGCCTAGCTCAGAGCAATCTCAAACTCCTGAGCTCAAGCGATCCTGCTGCCTCAGCCTCCCGAATAGCTGGGACTATAGGCATGTGCCACCATGCCCACCTAATTTTTCAATTTTTAGTAGAGATGGGGGTCTCACTCATGCTCAGGCTGGTCTGGAACTCCTGACCTCAAGTGATCCTCCCGCCTCGGCCTCCCAGAGTGCTAGGATTACATGGACATCTTGTTAAGGTGAAGATTCTAATTCAGCAGGTCAGGGTGGGGCCTGAGATTCTGACCATCCATACTAACTCCATACTGACTGACCGTAAAGCACAGACTGAATAAATCAGAATTTTAGGGGAGTGGTGTGGCAAGCTGTACTTTAGGAAGAACACCAGGTGATTCCTGTGATCTCAGGTCTAGGAAAGCCTGCTTTGTGAGATCTTTCTGTGGAACTGGGGAAGGTCCAGATAACCTTCCTCTCCCTCCCCCTGTAAAATCACACTACAGCGATTGTCACAGTCTGGGAGAGGAAAAGAAGAGCATGTGTGTGGGGTTCAGGCAGGCTCAGAGGGGGAAGTGTCAGTGGGGTTCGATGCTGGAAGTGGAGGGTGTTGTTCTGTGATTATGACGAAAGAGGAAGTTGGGTGAGAACAGAGAAAGGATCAGATGACTGGCTCAGAGCTCTTTAGCACTAACGGACAGGGCCTCTTCCATCTTGACTTTTCCGAATTTACTGCCAAGGGCCTAAGGCAGGATGGAGGGAGCTGTGGGACTGGAGAACATCCCCTTGGCAGATTAGGGCATTTCACACCCAGAAAGAGGGAGAGCAGGGTTCCTGTGGCAGCCCTGATTATCCACTGGGCTGGCACCACGAGATGAACCAAAGAATTAGAGATATCTTCTATAGCTACACCTCCCCACGCTGCTGTGACAGAAAGACCCCTACTGGTTTTTACTGGGCCTGTTTTATTATGGTTATTTCATTTACAGTATGTTTAAAGTGTTATTTAACATAATAACATGTGGGATATGTGTACATATACACACATGTAACAAACCCAGGCTGCATATTTTGGGCTGTGCTTCTCCAACTTTAGCACGCATTAGGAAAACCTCAAGGATTTGTTAGAACTCAGGTTACTGGGCTCTACCCCAGAGTTTCTGATTCAGTAGGATGCCTAACAAGCTTCCAAGTGATGCCGGGGGCAGCGTGTGTGCGTGCGTGTGTGTGTGTGTGTGTGCGTGTGTGTGTGTGTGTGTGTGTGTGTGTATGGGGGTGGGGGAAGAATTGCAAGTGAATCTTATCTAAAAATTTGTAAGCAGGTTTGTTTATTTTATGGGTATGGGTAAAGCAATTCTGAAACTATTTTACATGTATTACAGAACTGAATGAATGAATATTTATTTTTTTATTTTTTTATTTTTATTTATTTATTTATTTTTTGAGACAGAGTCTTGCTTTGTTGCCCAGGCTAGAGTGAGTGCCGTGGCATCAGCCTAGCTCACAGCAACCTCAAACTCCTGGGCTCAAGCAATCCTTCTGCCTCAGCCTCCCGAGTAGCTGGGACTACAGGCATGCGGCACTATGCCCGGCTAATTTTTTCTATATATATTAGTTGGCCAATTAATTCCTTTCTATTTATAGTAGAGACGGGGTCTGGCTCTTGCTCAGGCTGGTTTTGAACTCCTGACCTCGAGCAATCCGCCCACCTCGGCCTCCCAGAGTGCTAGGATTACAGGCGTGAGCGAGACAGAGAGAGAGAGAGGAGACAGAGAGAGAGAGAGAGGAGACAGAGAGAGAGAGAGAGAGAGAGGAGACAGAGAGAGAGAGAAAGAGAGAGAGAGGTGTTATTGGGTGTCAGGATTCTTGCTGCAGAGGGAAGGACGTACAACTGGGGAATGGGGGAAGACAAGAAAAAGTCCTGTGAAGATATATTGCAGTTGGAGCTGAAGGTATGAACTCATGATTTTTACAATATGTACATAAGCATGTGTATAAGCACGTTTATGTGCACATGTTTATTCATACATACATATGTATGAATGTGTATATGCATATTTGTATATGTGTGTGTGTATAAATACACATGCATCTATTTCCTGGCTCTGTCTGAGAAGGTGGAAAAACAAAGTCACCCTAACAGCCATGAACACACCTAGCACCCAGGTCTTCTTGTCTCTAATATCATCCCGCACCGGCATAAACCGGAGCTCATTGAAGAAGTGGCAGATTCTAGGGTTGGGGCAGAGCAGGTGCTAGATGAACTTGGAATATCTTATTATGCCAGAAAGTTAGAAAAAGATGGGAGCAAGTCATAAGGACACAGAAGTCAGATTGAAGGCACTCCCATCAGTCAGATCTGGGACAACTTGACCACCAAAATAAAGTACAGTAATGAATTACAAACCACTGGAAAAAAAGAATGCCTGAGTCCACACCAATAATAAATGGGTAAGCAAATGAGAGAGAAGGGAGGGCTCTCGTTCACTGCATAAAGATGAGGGCTGACTGTTAAACATGGTAAGAGTGCTGGAGATGGAAAATCATTTAGAAACCATCATGATAAAGATTAGATCAGGCAAGAATCAATAGATGCTAAACCTATGGGGAATTTTGATGAGGAGTAGGGTATTTGCATGGTCTTAAAAAGTATCTCTCCACAGACCGCTTATTAGTTATAGGGGAGGAAATCAGCTGTTATACAGTGCAGAAATTAGACAACACCTTGATTGGGTGATCAAAATTAACTCAACAGTTAAATTAGGGACACGTAGACATTGTGGGCCTTCGCTTCAGATGTGACCCCCTGAGAAAGCCACACTGTCACTCATGCCAGTTTCTGGGTAAAAAAGCATACTGTCAGTCTAATCACGAGGAAACAGTGGGTAAACACAAAATGAGAGCTATCTTATTTAAAAAGTGGGGAGGCTGGTCTGAGTGCAGTGGTGTTTACAACTAACTGGTCACAACAAGTTACAGATTCCTTTGTTCCTTCTCCATTCCCACTGCTTTACTTGGCTAGTCTTAAAAAAAAAAAAAAAAGAGGGGATATATCAATGTTTTAAAAGACAGACTGTAGAAATGTTTCATATTAAAGAAGCAAAAGAGATATGACAAGTAAACCTGAGGCTGGATAGTGTACTGAAGAACAATGCTATAGAGGATATTACCGGTTCAACTTAACAAAATTGAACTGTGACTATATAAGAGAAATATCCCTATTCTTAGGAAATACACTCTTAAGTATTTAGGGGTCAGGGGACATGATGTATGTCACTTACCTTCAAACGGTTCAGGAAAAAAGTCTGCATGAGAGAAAGAGAAAGAGAGCATGTGTGCAAATGATAAAGAAAATGGGGTAAAATGTTATCAATTGGTCAATGTTAACAACTGGGTCAAGAGTATACCAATGTTCTTTGCACTATTTTAGTTTTCCAACTTTTTATAAACTTGAAATAATTTCCAAATAAAAATGTGAAAAGTCATGTTTTTGAATGTTTAATGACATTCAGATATGTTCAACTGTAAATTCTCTATGAGCTTGGCTTTGTGAAAAATAAATTTTTAAAATGTATTTTATATGTATACTTTTAAAAAGCTAGAAGGAAACAAATATATAAATACCTATCGTCTTGGAATTATGGAATTATGGTGATTTGATTCTGTCTTATTGTTTATAATAGTTCATATTTTCCAAAGTTTCTACACTGGGCATGCATTACTTTAACAATTAGAGAAAAATTGTTTTTGAAAGAGGAAAACAAATATTCAACAAAGTTTCATGTATAGTGTTGCTAACTGCTGTCATTCATTAACAATAGCAAAAACAAAACAAAACCAAACCTGAAAATAATTGAAATGTCTAATGACAGGAAAGGTTGTTAGAAAGGTTATGTAAATTATGATATTTCTAAAATAGTATAAATCATAAAAATTGTTTATATAACCCAATTTATGGATAGAAAAGTGTCTAAAAATAGGGAATTGATTAAACAAATTATAGCATAGCTATAAAATAGATTTGTAGAATTTTTTCTGACATACAGTAGTACCCCAGGAGCAAAGAGAGAGTTTTGCCCATTCCTCTGCTGTCTTGCAAATTGCAAACATCCTATCTCTACATATCTGTTCAGTGAATGAAAACTACCCATGCTATATTTGGGAGAGGACAGGAAGGGTGGAATTACCAGGGATTTTTATTGTCTCCATTATTCTTTTATGTATTTTCAAAAACTCTACCATAAATTTAACAACACAAGATTTTTTACTTAAAAAGTTACAAAATAGTGTTTATACATCATCTCTCTGGAAAAAAACTGGAAGGATATTCACACACACACACACACACACAAAAGGGTTATCTATGTAGGGGTTACTGTGGGTGATTCTTTTTTTCCCTTGATTAGTATATAATGCTTTTTAAAAAAGAAAAGAAATTACTTTTTAAAAAAGCATTGGAATTAAACAATACATTTATTTTGAATAGGCTAAGTATCCAGTAACCAGCAAGAAAATATTTACAAAGGCTATGTCATGACAAAAGCAGAATCCATAATTGTATATACACGGTACAGCAATGAACTTTTTGAAGAAAATTTCCAGCTTTGTGTTGAAAGCAGTGTACTAAAATGATACAGTATTTGTGTCCAAGTGTTATATTACTTTAAAATAGGAAACTGGATGGTAGATAGAATAATAGAATATATTTTATGAAGGAAGGGCACACCTCTAATCCTGGCTTAGGTGAGGCAAAGTCATAACATGTAACCAGGCCAGGCGCAGTGGCTCACTCCTGCAATCCTAGCACTTAGGGAGGCCGAGGTGTGCAGATAGCTCAAGGTCAGGAGTTGGAAACCAGCTTAAGCAAGAGCGAGACCCCGTCTCTACTATTAATAGAAAGAAATTAATTGGCCAACTAAAAATATATATAGAAAAAATTAGCTGGGCATGGTGGCACATGCCTGTAGTCCCAGCTACTGGGGAGGCTGAGGCAGCAGGATTGCTTGAGCCCAGGAGTGTGAGGTTGCTGTGAGCTAGGCTGACGCCACGGCACTCTAGCCTGGGCAACAGAATAAGACTCTGTCTCAAAAAACAAACAAACAAAAAACCATAACATGTAACCAAATGTTTGTACCCCATAATATCCTGAAATAAAAAAAAATAATAAAGTAGAATATATTTTATAAGCTTGAATTTTGAACAACTTCCATTAAGTTGTCTTTCATAAAAGAGCTGGAATAAGGGGACTGACATTAAAGCACTTGGGACCATTTTCGACCTACCCACAAGGCTGGTCACACTGTGCTACTTCTCTTTAATTTCATCACTAAGATAATTGTGCTGGACAGCACCTTCTTGGGCGGCGATTATCAGGCAAAATAATTAAAGGAAGCAAGAGCCATTCACTATTTTCCCTACAAAGTTATCTTTTGGGAGATATTAATAGAAGAGGTCCTTGATTATAATGAAAGAGGGATACGTTTATGCACACATACACACTCACACATGTTCATACACTTGAAAAGCCACGGACTCTCTCTGAAGACGACACAAGAAACTGGTAACCAGTTTCCTCTAGGAGAGGGGACTAGGTAACCAGGGAGTAGGTTGGGAGGAAAACCTGGTTTTATCTGTATACATTTTTATGCTGTTCAACTTTAAAAAAGTGATTTACATGTAGTATATACTAAAAAATAAACATTTATTAATGAAAAACAATTCTTAGGCCCAGTATGGTGGCTCATGCTTGTAATCCTAGCGCTTTGGGGAAGCCGAGGTGGGAGGATGGCTTAAGACCAGGAGTTTGAGACCTTGTCTCTATAAAAAAATAGAAAAATTAGCTGGGCATGGTGGCATGTGCCTACCTATATGACTGGAGTCCCAGGGACTACTCAGGAGACGGAGGCAGGAGGATCTCTTCAGCCCAAGAGTTTGAGGTTGCAGTGGACTATGATGACTCCACTGCACCCTAGCCTGGGCAGCTGAGTGAGACCCTGCCTCAAACAAAACAAAACAAAACATGGCCGGGAGCAGCAGCTCATGCCTGTAATCCTAGCACTTTGGGAGGCTGAGGAGGGAAGATTGCTTGAGCCCAGGAGTTTGAGAACAATCTGAGCAAGAGTGAGACCCCAGCTCTACTAAAAATAGAAAAATTATCTGGGCCTGCTGTCATGTGTCGGTAGTCCCAGTTATGCAGGAGGCTGAGGCAGGAGGATTACTCGAGCCCAGGAGTTTGAAGTTGCTGTGAACTATGATGATGCCACTGCACTCCAGGCAGGGCAACAGAGTGAGTATCTATCTCAAAAACCAAAACCAAAAAAATCTACCAAATTTCATTCTTAAAATTTGGTGCTCATGGGGCAACTGTGAAAACTAGATTAGAGAAAAGCAAAATTCACTTTCTTATGACAATATGCTTGCCTTTAAAAAGCTTAGCTCCTATCACAGACTCATCTGTGACTCGAACCAAGACTTGCCAGCACTTGCCTGCCCTGCCAACAGGTCTGTGCTTGTACCCCCTCTCCTGTTGTCTTCGAGTATAGATAGAAGGCTCCCGAGCTCCCATTACTGAGGGGGAGGGTTACTTTTGTTTCTCTAACAGCAGGGTCGGATTTGGGCCAACCCTTTCCACCGGCTCTTAGGGCTCCTGTGTGCCCAGCTGCAGGTGGCTGACTGGAATGTGAGTGACCATCACTGCCCACCAACACGGGGAAGTGAAAACTCGACCTGAAGGAGTGAACGCACAATCTTCGTTTCATTTGCATCGTGCTCACATCATGTCTCTCCCAGTGACACGTTCCAGTGAGGCAGAGACAACCTCCCTGACTTGATATCACAAATCTGTACAGTTGCCAAAGAGCCCACCTATCTTAAGAATATGTTTGAGAGGGAGGGTTACCCTGAAACATGCATCTTTATATTTATATCAACACAGCCGCTCTGTAGTTAATGGTATATCCAACCACCAAGCTTCCCATGCCAGAGCCGCAAGAGCCTGTTCCACTTCCATTTCCACTCCCAACTATGTCTGCTCAACTTTAGAAATAGCTCTCAAATTTTGCCCACCCATTTTCTCCACCTTTGCTGACAATGGCATATAATCAGACCCTCATAATCTAAAACCACTCCCAGCTAGTATCCTGCTACTTCTCCTTCTATTATCTCCCACTCCAGCGGGATTTCAAAAGCACAAATCTGCCCATTTCATTCCATGACAGGTCGCAAGCTCCTTTGGCCTGCACAAACACACAGGGTCCTTTGTCATCTGTTTTCAGTCTTCCTTCCAGTTTCCTTTCCTGCTTCCACAGAACCTTATTCCTGCCTAGATCACAGCACTCATCAGAGACGCTGTTGGTATTTATTTACCTGCACGCTTCCTCCCTGCGAGTCTCCAGAATAGGACATATCATTCCTCTCTCGTGCCCTAGTAGTCAGCTTGGTGCCTGGCACATGGGAGGCACCCAATAGGTGTTTGGTCAAATGACAGAAAATGGACCTTTTGAATGATGTAATATGGTCCTCAGTGGTGCTTCTCAGACTGGAATGTACACAAGAATCTCCCAGGGATCTTGCTGAAATGCAGATTCAGATTTGGTAGGCCTGCATTTCTTACAAGGTCCCAGGTGTGGTCAAATGCTGCTCATTTTGAGTAGTAAGGCCCTTTGGAACAGTAATAATTTTTTTAGATGGAGGATCAGATAGAATCAATTATTCCTACAGATGTCTTGAATTTTTGAGTGAACATTTGATTTCAAAAAGATCAAAAGAAGTCCAAGATTTTATACACACACACACAGAGTAGGATATGGAGCTATAGGTTATTCCAGAAATAAGAATAAAATGAATAAACGAAGGAGCAAAAATAAAAGGTCTTTTTGCCTTTAAGAATACTAACATCCTTATTCTGAGTTTGGAGTTATGTTAGAATCACCTGGGAAGCTTTTAAACAACACGTATTCTTCCTTCCCTTCTCTCCCCACCAATCTGATTTGCTCTCCTAGAGGAATATGAATCCCTCTGCCCACAGCTCCCAACACTGAAAACCACAGACTTGGAGAATGTTTTTGTTATTGATGGGAATGTATTGTATCACTCAGCTGTGCTGGGGAAGAAATGAGCTTTCAGCCTTAGAATAATTCAGATCCAAGAAATCTTCCGCAAAGGGATTTTAGTGAGGGCCTCCACATTCTATTGTTCTCTCTGCCTGGAGAAACCTCTTTCTCCATTTCCCATTCAAGTTCTACTCATCCTCCACATCTTTAAGATGTACCTTCATTACACCCTGAACTTCTCCTTCCTAGAACACACACACACACACACACACACAGATGTATGGGAACAACTATTTGTCTCTTTTTCCTGCTTGACTATGAGTTCCAAAGGTCAGGTGTATTGTACACGTCATTCCCAGTCCTGAGCACAGAACCTGCTATAGCAGGTGCTCAAATGAATGAAAAAATTAACTCTTCTTTCCATATTTAATGAAATTTCTTCTTTTACCTCTTATACGCTGTCCTAGACTAGCTGAATATAATTCCTATGAAAGCTGACATTTTGTTCAGGACTTGGACCTTCTTAAATGATAATACAAAATTTCTTGGGGTTTGTTTGGTCCAAATTGTTTGGCTTAGGCAACTAGATAAATGCAATCTCTTCCTCTTCAATGTTAAAATTAAATAATAATTACTGCTTTCAAAAAATATGTATCAAATATGTAAGATATATGTGCACAATATATATGCATAATAACAAAATGAACACCTATGAATCCACTATCCAACAAAAGAACTACCTGCCTTGTGAAGGGTGTTCTCTCTTCTGATCTCCCTGCCTTCCCTTCCAGACATAACCACTCTCCTGAATTAGTGTTTATCATTTGTTTTTTAAAAAATAGTTGTTGTTTTTTTTTTAGATACAAGGTTCTTGCTCTATCACCCAGGCTGGAGTTCAGTGGTGTGATCATAGCTTACTGCAGCTGGGGCTCAATGTGATCCTCTTGTCTCAGACTCCTAAGTAGTTGGGATTATAGATATGAGCTACCATGTCCTAAAAAAATAGTTTTTTTTTAAAAAAAAACTTACCACATATTTATTCATTTCTAAACTTTAAGTTGTTTGGCATTGCTTGATTTTGAGCTTTATGAAAATGATATTGTTCTGCTTTGATCTTCTATATCTTGCTATTTTTGTAAAAAAAAGAAAAAATTCAACATTATTCCTTTATATACCCTATCTATTCTAGTTTGTCTTATTTCTTTATTTTTCCCCCAACACTATTCCTAAAGCTCATCTATGTTGTTGTGTATAGCTCTGGCTCATTTGTTTTCATCACAGTATACTATTGCATTATATGAACCCATCACAATTTATTTGTGCCTTCCTTGTCAGTGGACATTTAGGCCCCTTTTGGTTTTTTTTTTTTTTGCACTTGGGAACAATGCTGCTATGAACAGTCTTATCATGTCTCTAGGAACATTTGTGAATTTGTCTAGAATATGTACCAAAGAGTAGAAGTGCTAGATGTGTGTAGGGGTTATAAGATGGTGCCAAGTTATTTTTTGTAGCAAAGGTACCAATCTACATTCCTTCCCACCAGCCATGTGTAAGAGTTCCTGATAATATGTATCCTAGACAACATGGACAATGGAATCTCAAACTATAGCACTTTTGTGCCAGAAGGAGTGCTCCTAACTGGGTGGGCTATTTCCTCTTGGCCACCTGACAAGAGAGCCTGGCCTGACACTCTGCCTAAGAGACTGGCCCCCTGAACCCTACACCTTGTTGAATCTTGATATTGGGAAAAGTACTAAATTGAGATAAGAGACCAGGATTCCAACTGGGCTTTGCTATGGACATACAGTCATGAGAGCAGACAGTAAAATAGAATGTGGGACCTGGAAGGGACCCTAAGGCCAAATCCTTCATTCTACATTTAAGGAGACTGAGGCCCAAAAAGGGTTAAATTACTTGACAAGGTCCAAGAGCTAATTACTGCAAGAACCTTTCTCCAGGGCACTTGATTCTTTTTTTTTTTCTTTCTGGAATTTCTGGGGAAACCATTTGAAAAGGGAGAACAAATGTCACTTTACATAGAGATGTTTAACTCAGATTTCTGCCTGAGGGTAAAATTTAGGTCTGTTTTAGCCCAGATGAAATGTCTCCAGAGTATTTTTTTTTTTAAGTAATTTAAGATGGTATAACCTGATCCATAAAATTAATAATGACTCTATAAATATTCAAATAACTGACCAATTTGTTTTTAAAAGGTAGTTGTTCCCCTGATGTTAACCGATGAATTTGATAACTTTAGCTTCTTTGCTTATGAAGTAAACAGGGGTAATATTATTCAATGAAATAAATAGGGGAAAGATACATTGTCCACAATTATGGTTTCAATATGCAAATTCAACTGTACTAAAAGACACTAGTCTCCTGGGGAAAATAATTCTTAATTATCCGACTGATCATTCTTGTCCTTGGATCCTTTCCCCCAAGAAAATGTTAGGCACCTCCTTTAAAAACCATTCTTATAAGGAAGGAAAAATTTAAATTCATTAAGTTCAAAATTATCCTCCCCTTATGAGCACTCATAACTAAGAGATCCTAAGATTCTGGGAACTGTCTGTAGAGATTATGACGAAATAGCCTCAGTGACTTGATGGTTTATAGTCTAAGATGGCTTTACATGTGAACGTGGCGCTGATGTGGAGCAAAGAAAGGTAATTGCTGCGCAAATGCAGAATATGGAAAAACATTCAGAAAAGACCAATTTGCAGCAGGTGTACTTAGTGCTCTTCAGAGCATGCATAATAATCAAATGCAGCATGATCCTGTGCAAAGGACTGTCCCCACCCAGCAGAAGCAGTCAAGGTGGAAATGGAGAGGGAGAGAAGGACTGCTTAATAATAGGAAGGATGTTCCTGTCAAGAAAAGCGGCTTCCAGGCTGGGTGTGGTGGCTCAGGCCTGTAATCCTAGCACTTTGGGAGGCCGAGTCGAGTCAGGTGGATCACTCAAGGTCAGGAGTTCGAAACCACCCTGAGCAAGATCGAGACTCCGTCTCTACTAAATAATAGAAAGAAATTAATTGGCCAACTAAAATATATATATATATAAAAGAAGAAGGGTGAACATTTTTCTTCTGGAGCTGTTTTCTTCAGGAATTGTCTTCCTCCCCACCCCTGCCTGGTTCCTCTCTACCCCAAGAATCCATTTACCATTTAAAAATATCTTTTGGTTTAACAATGTCTGCAGGCCCATAATAAAGGCTTTTTGTGAGGCATCCCTCTTTTAAGGTCAAGAAAAAACTCAGGAGCTGTTTGCTACTTTGGGGTGGGAGGCTTGGAGGGGGAAAAAAAACCCCACCAGGTCATTTTGCCTAGGAATGCTGACCAAACGGTACAGAGGTACTTCTGGTTCAAGTTTTCCTCCTAGCAGTCATTTTAATCAGCACTTCCCCTTTTTAATGAGCTTGTAGTGCCATTACATAATCACCCAGCTCCCTGGATTAATGATGAAAAGAGGAACTGATTTTTCCAGTCGCATCATTTGAAGTAAATGTTAACTTTCTTTCTGAGTCCTTAGTTAACCGCATTAGTGTGACAAATATGTCTTTGTCTAGCATAAGTAATTAGAATTTAATCACTTTAACTGCATCTTAATTACCCCAAATGAATTGAAAGGACATTTAATAGCAAAGATTAAATTGCCTTAATGAACGATTTTTGTGACTCCATCAATACTTGAGTCGCGTTTTAGCCACTCCTCTCACGCACTCCAGTCGCGGAACCTGCAGTGAGCGCAGAGGTCACTAGGTGGCGCGCTTCGCTCGTTTGTTTATTTAATTTCCCCCATTGATCCGTTTTAGAAGACAACCCAGGAAAGAAAGCAAAAAGCACATAGTTTATTGTGCTCCTCCGATAACCTCTCTTTGGGACTATGAGATCATCACCAGATGCGAAAACGAAAGCAGTGATTCAGAAACTGTCGATTCTGAGTACCCCATGGCACATGCAAAGGAAGATGAGAAACACACGACGTCTGGAAGTATGCAGCGTTTGACGACAGAAACTGTAAGCTGCCCTCCGGACAATTGCCAACGGATATACAGAGTTTTAGTCAACTTATTATTTTTTTAGTGCGGAGTCTTAAAATGCGAGTAACAGGCAAGTTTTCCTCCTAGCAGGCAAGCTTTGAAACAGCAAGGCAGGCGCTGATGCGGAGCAAAGAAAGGTAATTGCTGTGCAAGTGCAGATCCGAACACCAAAGCCTGTAAGTATGGGAAGATCTGGGCCCCTGGGCCCTCCTCCAGGCAAGGGTCCACAGCTAATGAGATGGTTCCTGCTCATCAATAATTGTTTAAGTGAACAAAGGGATAAGTAAGGGAGACTTGGGTTCCACATCTAGCTATGGTACTGCCTTGCATTCCCTCTGGCTGCTTCTCCAAAAGAGAGTAATTAAAAACTCTCTTTTATAAGTCTTGAGTGTAAAAGAAATAAGTTTCCATAAGCAACTCTCTTTGAGAGTCCCAGAGGGAAGACCACTCTAATTCCAAGAACTTTATTATGCAGAGGCTTTCTAAATTGGGTGTTTGTGATGGTGAATCAGACATTGCCACGTTCTGGGTCCACTGACCTGGTGGATCTGTACTGGCAATAGAAGCATGGTGTGGAGGGTGAGAAGGTTCTGGGCTTTGAATTGGGAAAGCTGAGTTCAGGGCATCAGGGTTTTCCAGCTGTGTTTTCACAAGTAATTATTTGACCTCACCAAAGAGAGCAATAGGGAAAATAATGGTAACTACCATATAGACTAGGGGTTCCCAAACTTTGCTCCAAATTAAAATCACCTCATTCCAATCCCAGTGCCCGAGTCATGCCCTATAGCAGTTACATCAGAATGTCTGGGGTTGCAGCCAGGCATCAGGTTTTTTTTTAAAAGTTTTTAAGTGATTTTTATCACTTAAAGATTTGGGAGCCAGTGGCATAAATGGTGAGTATTAAATGAAAACATCCATGGGCCTACCACAGTACCTGACAAAGAGAATGTGCATAACAAACTCAAGTTCCTTCCTTATCAATTGCTATGATAAATCTGATGGGTTGTACTTTAGAATCTAGTTATGCCCAGCTGTTATTAACATCTAAAAGGGATGCCTCTTCTGAAAAAAGAAGATAACTTCTAGAAGTGAATTTGTTCCAATTTTATGATAATGCAACATCTTTTGGGAGGGAAAAATTCTATGGCAAGACCTTATGATAAATAACGTGTATATTTGTATCAAAATACTCAGATTGTTTTGTGATTGGTCTAGTCACCTAACCCAATCCTATCATCTCAGGAGGAAATTAAGCTTCATTAGTATTAACATGCTTTTATTAAAATAAGAACCTGTGCAAACCTTTTGATAGAAAGTAGGAATTTGTGATTGTACATTAAATTCATTCACATTAAAAATAAGTTTTTTCTTTTTACTGGACTCTATGAGATTGACATTTTTCATTTGGAAATAATGTAGCTTTCCACTCTGGAAGGTGCTCATTCATCTTTAAATAGAAACAGAATGAAAATAATATTTAATGAATATTTGTTGAATATTTTTCTCCAGCATTATAAGAGATGTATCCTCTTACAACCATAACTTCAGTAAGATCCTCCTTCTATTGCTACCTTGGGTTGGGGGCCATTCAATGTTACCAATTCCACCAAGAGTGTGGAAATCCTGCTGTTTTAATGGGTACTGAAATGAAACTAGCCATTTCTCATTCAACCCATCAAAGCTCCTTGGTTGATTTAAAATATCAAGTTGATGTTTAAATATTCCAATATATGGAGTTTACGAAGAACACTGAGCCCTGACACTTGAGAGACAGACAGCCTCTAACTAGGAAGCTGAGGAGCAAGATTCCTGAGTCTTTTATTTAATTAACCGCCTTCATTAGATGTCAGGATTTTCTTTCTTACAAGGGAATCAGGAATAAATTTTACCGGTATGCTCTGTAAGAACTATTTCTTCTGATAACTTTGGGTAGCACCATCTGATTAGCTGAATTTGCCATGAATGTGGAAATGATGACATCAAAACAGCTTGTGTAACAACCTCCTTAAAGACCTCGTAGATTAGAGATGACTATGGATTTTCCCCAGCGCAGATCAAAGGGACTGAATTGAACGTTTTAGCTTAATGATCCAACCCCTGTCACACCCACAGGGACGCGAATTCCGACTCTATAAGCAGGTGTGCACGGGCGCTCAGACGCACACACAAAGCTGCCGTGGAGGGACGAAAAGATCAACTACCTGATCGACGCGGACAGGTTTGATCTTTTCGGTTACTTGACTATGCCAGTGTATATTCCCGGCGGGGCCTCGCACCCCAATAAACTTCGGAGTTACTAGCTGTTAATTTTTGTTTTCTCTACGGCTTTACAAAGACATCCTCGCCGCCTTCCCAGGGCGAAGGGAAACTGGACCAGGCGACAGGGCGGCGGGGCCCTGTCCAGGGTCCTGACGCCGCCCCAGGGCTCTGGGCTGGTCTGCTTCGGAACGCCCTTTCGCCCACCCCACACGACGGGGAAACAAAGACTTCCAAGCTCAAGGCCCCAGTGCCGCCTCCTTGACTCCGGGTCAGTTTGCTGGTAGAGGAAACAACAAAACAAAGGAATCGTCAATCCGTCAACCCCCGGGGACTCTATCTTTCAGCCTCAGCCTCTGACTCCAGACCGCCAGGGTCACCTTCTCTACCCTGATCCCGCTTTTCTCAAATAAAAACATGCCAACAAAAGCACAATTCGGATAGAAAATCCAAACACTCATCTCGTTTGGGGAGGTTAGAGTTGGGGGGTGTACTTTGGCGGATGGGAATTTTGTCACTGTTGGGGGCCTCGATACAGCCACTAGATATCCTTCCCTTCCTCCTTCGCACCCTCCTCTATAAGAAAGAGTTAGTGTTTTGAAAGTCACTAGGACAACGATATTCTAAATACAAAGACGCAGTGAGCATCAGTTTCCGCAGCGGGGTCAGTCACCGACGCCTGCTCCGCGCCTGGCCGCAGAGGCCCGCAGGGGGCGCACGCGGCTCCCGTAGCACGGCCAGGCAGGGTGCTCTAAGAAGGGGAGCCCACTTGCAGGGAGTGAGGGAGCCCAGAGGGCTGGAAGCTTCAAGATAAAGAAAGACGCACCCTGGGCTTTGGGTCGCTTAGCTGCTACAATACAACTGCGCCATTGTTGCCGCTGTCCGTCCCAAACGTCATTTGCAAGCGGAGAGGGCGGGCTGGGTCTCTAGTGACCACTGCGCCCTGTGCCTGGCGGGTCGTGGCGGCTACAGGGGTCGCTTTTGGATGCTTCCAAAGCGATCGGGGCTGCGGCCGCTGGCGGAATAGCCACATTGTCTCTGGCAGGCGTCCTCGCTGCGCTGACACCCACATTGCCACACAATAGCCATCAGGACTCCTCAAGGCCTCAAAGCAGGTGTCCCCCCATGCCAGTCCATCCCATACTCATCACCCCCCCCATCCCATACTCATACTAGCGGCCCCAGTCTCCGCCACACGCGCACTTCTTCATCCCTTGCGCACCTTCGTCTCCCCGCTGAGGTGTGTGCTTACTGCACAGAGGAAACTATTGTCCCACACCCTCGGGGGACAGAGACAGTCATGAGGAGCCTTCCTGGTGACTGTCTCCAAGAGCGAGACCTTTAGGTTTTGAAATCAGCTGGTGACTGTGTGAGGGTCCCCAGTCAGCTACCCTGACGCACCGCCACCCTTCGCCCTGGGAGGGCTCTGGAACTTCTCAGTTTCCGCCTCACGACCGGTTGTCCCCCGACCACGCTGGGAGGAGGCCATGCAAAGCCTTTGGAGAAGGCGCTCCCCGTAGGCAGCCCCCCTTGTCCCTGGGCTTGGAGGTGACACGGTCGGTCGCGCCCCGCCGGCCCTTTGTTCACGCCGCAGCCGGCTGGGAGCAGCTGCGCTGCTGGAGACCCGCGGCGCCGAGACGCGGAGCGCTAGGAAACCACTGAGCTTGACGCCTTCTCCCCCCACTCTTGGGCCCAGAAACCCTTCCAGCTTCGAGTCCCACACGCCCAGCCCTGGCTTCCCTCCCTGCCCAGGAGTCTTAGAAGATTGAACTGCGTTTCCCAGGGCCCAGCATCGCACTCCTGCCTGGCTCCTGCCGCCCCGGGAAGCGAGGGGACAGTAGAAATGTCACCCCCTGGGATAAATATTAACAAAAAAGTAAATGGACTTGTGTGGGGGCCAGTTATCAATCAACCAGGCTGCAAGGCCACTCAGGGCAAACACGGCCCAGGTTGGGCCGGGTGAGACTTTCTCATGGCCGCCTCCCAACAGAACCCCCTCCCTCACCCTCCCGGCTCAGGTCCTCCCCCCAGTCGTTCTGGGGCAAACATGGGACAGGAAGAGCGTGCAGTCCTGGGTGCTGGTGGCCAGGCCCACTCTCCCACGTTTGAAGGTTTCCTCGTCTCCAAAGCGGGCAGAGTCGGAGTGGCCCAGCATCCACCCCCGCCCAAACCTCTGGCCTGCGCGCCGCTGCCACTAGGGTCTGCGGTGCTGTGCCCACTGGTGGGTGTGTGTCGCAGCCTCTTTCCGCGCTGGCAGCTCCTGCGGGGTGGCCGAAGCCTTCTGGAATCTTTAATTGGCAACTAATCTCCCATCTTGATAGGCGCCCGCGTCAGAGGCTCGGCACCTACCCATCAGCCCACCCCACCCGGGACGACACGTGGCGGGAACCCTGTCGCGCTGCGTTTTAATGGGGCAGCAGCAAGTATTACATTGAGGGAACATATATTGATTTTTTTTAAAGGTAGTTAATTTGGTGAGAATTTCCTCCTGTCGTCAGTCCTCCACCATCCGCTGTAATTTCGTGACCTGGAGGCGCCTCCCCAAACACACTGCCACGTGCGGAGGGTTTCGACCCTCTGCAACAGGCTGCGCCGGACTCGGGCACAGAGAGAAGCGTGGAGAAGTCACCCTCCCACTGCGGAGCTAAGGAACCGAGCTCGGTGGGCCCTGGCCTCGGAGGGTGGTTGGGACGAGATTGGTGGAGGGTCTTTGAGCACCCCCTCGAGCAAAGCTGCAAGGGGCACCTCCGCACGTGGGAGCTGGCGGCGAGGGGCAGGCACTAACGTCCCCCAGCCGGCCGAGGCGCCCTGCAATCCGTTTTAAGGCTCCTGCACTCAGGCCTTGCTAGAGGTTATTTGGAGGGTTCTGAAAACGATGACACTTTTCTTTTTTAAAAATGTTAACGAGACACGGGTTCTTGTTCTTCAGTGACTTAAAATTAGATTTCGGCTTTTGCCGCTTGGACTGGATTGCTCCGGGTTCCTTGCAGGAGGCCCTCCCGGACCAGCAGAGCCCTCCCTACCACTCCTTTAAGTTGAAACAGAAATGGAAGTGTCACGCTTCATCCAGGTCTCGGGACGCGGGGTTCTCTCGGTATTTGGCGCCAAACGCCTGTCCTGCTGGTCTCCGATTTTCCACTTTTTCGAGGGAAAGGCGTGCGCTGGGGGCAGAGGGCTGCAGGGCTCTCCATAGGCTGCTGGGTACGCAGGCAGGGTCTCCTCGATGACCTCCTGGTCCTGTGAGCACCTGCCCGGCACCGGCCCGCGCCTCCAGGGCGCGTGTCCCAGCACTTAGGCCCCCTCCCCCGCCACAGTGGCGTCCCGGAGCTCTGCTCTCCACGCTCCGAGGTCAGAGGGTGTTTGCGCCGCCAGGTTTCCAAACCGCCGGGTCGTCTTTTAGCAAAACGTGTCAGTCTGTCCTTCCGGGAAGCGACAGGAGGCAGCGGAGGGAGGAGGGTCACTGAATTCAGGAGCAAGCACAGTCACAGAGTGTGCGTGGGGGAACCGAGCTTTCCGGGAGGGGTACCCTTCTCCATTTCCACCTTCTCCCCACATTCCCCCGTCCCACTCGCTGGCCTCCGCGGTCGCTGCCTGGGTAAATGGCCCTGAAGCCGGCTCTGGGCCGGCGTGGGGAGCGTGAAAAGGCACCACCTTGGGCATCCGCAGACCTGAGCAGTCAGGGCGAGCTGCAGCCCCCCGGCCCGCCCCCTGCGGCACCTCAGCTACCCGCAGGGTCTCGGTGAGCCCACGGGGGGCGATATGGTACCGGCGACACAGGGCAGTGGAAACGCGGGGACCAGGGATTTGCGGGGTCACACAGTCACCATCACCCCTCCCTCTGCTGTCCTCCTACCCGCGCCTCGCCTGGCTCCCGGGCTCGGGCGGCAGGAGCCTGCGTGAGCGCTTTGCTTGGAGCGAACGCGCGCGGGGAAACCTGGCAGGGCAGAGGCTCAGCCAGCTCAGCGCTCCGACCCGGACCGGGGAACGCTTGGGGTCGCTTCGGGGCTCGAATCGCAGGCTCGCGGGCACCTGCCACCCCCCAGCTTCTCATTGGCAGGCACGAGGTGGGGGAGGGGGCTTCGGCCTCACGCTTTGATTTTAGTCTGTGAAACGGCTCAGTGCCCCCGGCTCAGAGCGGATTGACTGTCTCCCGTTCTCCAGGGACGAATTAATGGAGAACGATGAGTTAATTAACAAACCCTCATTCCGGCTTTTACCTTTTCTCTTCGCTCAGGCTCCAGCCTGGGCGTCGGGCTGAGATGGGGGTTGAGGGAGGCACCGACCCAGTAGTCCATGGACTTGGCAACCGCCGCCCGGGTCTCATCAAATCCAGTCCGCCCTCGGCTGTCCTTAGCTCTGCCTCCCCGTATGTCCTTTGCCTTGGGGGTGGCCGAATTCGCCGGAAATCCCGAATGGGGTTCGGGCTGGGCTCAGCTGTCCCCTCGGCCTATCGGCCGTCAGGGGCAGCCAGGCGTGGTGCTTGAGCCGCGAGCGCCGCGGAGACCCTGGGCTCCACTCGGAAACACGCGCGGCTCGGGGGTTCGGGGCCGGGATATCTCTGCTCGCAGACTTGGGGGTCATATGCACACTTCCACCTGCCCGCACAGGGATTCAGGCGAACATCACTTAGAGGAATAATAAGACGAAACGCAATGTCCTGAGAGAGCCGGCCGCGCCGGCAGACCCCGGGCTCGGCCAACGCTCTGCAGAGCTCCCACCGGCCCTCAGCACCGTCTGTCTGCCCCGCTCTCCACCGCCGGTTCCTCGCCCAGACTGCGCGCGAAGCTTACACCTTTCCCGCACCACACCCCCACCGCCCAGCGGCTTCGGAACTTTTTGCCCGCACTCTCAGATTGCGAGTCCCCAAGCCTATCCAGCGCCAATGGAATGAGCGCGGGAGGGGGTCACCGCGGCCAGTTCAGCCCAACAGTGACTCAGGTCCCGCAGGCTCCATCCCAGGGACGCGTATGTGCCAGGGGCACTGGTTCCAGCTGTGCACAGTTCCACGCGCACGTCGCCTCCCTCTTCCCAAACCTAGGGTGCTCAATTGAGAAGTGGCGCACAGACCGCGTCTCGCCAGGTGCGGGATTTCTCTCAGCCCCCGGCTGCACGAGCTTCCAGAGCTGTCCCCAGCACAAACGCGCCCCGCAGTCGCTGAGGCCGCGCCGCTCAGCTCTTTGAGCCTTCCACAGCCCAATGCACTGAGCCCTGGAGAAGGCGATCTGCTCCCCGAGCCGTTTGCCGGCCCTTCTAAGCACAGGGACCCACTCCCCCCTACCTTGGGGAAGGCGGGCGAGATGAAGCGAGCCCAGCCCCCTCTCCTTCGGTCCCTTCGGCTTCCGTGTCCCTTATCTCCCCTCGCGCCCAGCTCCTTGGCCGGCTCACCTGCTAAGCGGAGCGCTGACATGCGCTGGAACTCCGGCTCCTGCAGCCACTTCCACATCCTCCGGAAGGTTTCCCGGCCAGATTTGAGTTTGCTCCAGGGTTTGGGGTTGCGCAGCAGGTCCGAGAGGGTCCCCTGGGAGCGGCAGAGCACCCTCTGCGCGAAGATGGCCTGTGGGATGCTGTAGCGTTTGAGCTCGGTGGTGATACGCTGCGCCACCTCTTTGGTATTGATCTCTTCCATCTGCCCTGAATTACTTCCATTGCTGACCTGCGCGCCGGTCACCGAAGGGTTGGGCTCCCGGGCTGTGCTCAGGAGCTGCCCGTGGCCCTGAGCGTTCAGGTGGGCATGGGGGTGGTGCGGAGGAAGGCCGTTAATGGGCACCATGCCGGCCGAAGTGGGCGTGAGGTGCTGTTCCCCGTGGCGGCTGAGCATGGCCGGGTGGTGGGCTTCGAAGCCGTTGGGGGTGAGCATCTTGTCGGTGGGCATGGCGGCACCCGGGTGGGCATAGTGGGGGAGCCCTTGCTGGGAGTTGTGGATGCTGCCCAGACCGGAGCTGGAGAGGGGCGAGAGGCTCTGGCCCATGCCGGCCACGTCCTTGTGGTAGGGGGTATAGAGGTTATTCATGGAGGCCAGCCCGCGCTCGTCCCGCATGAGCGTGAAGCTACCGCTCACATTGCCCGCCAGGCGCTGGTGGTGGTGCGGGTGGTGGTGGTGATGGTGGTGGTGGTGATGGTGGGGAAACTTGTCCGAGACTGTGGAGATGGGCGGCAGCGGCTGCAGAGGGGTTAAGGTGGTGTAGGTGGTGGGCATGCTCATACCTGGGGGAGTCTCGCAGGCCATGGTCATAGTGGGGTGCAGGGGGCCGGCCAGGCTGTGCTCGGGGGCCCGGTGGTGGTGGTGGTAATCGCCGCCGCCGCTGCCGCCGTCCAGCAGGGACGCCATGCCCATGGAGCGCGGGTGCGCCGGGGGCAGGTGGGTGCCGCGGTGCGCCACGGAACTGCGCGCGTGGGGGCTGCCGCCCAGCAGGTCGGCAGGGGCGGGCACCGGCTCATGGCTCACCCCGTGCAGCTCGCCGATCGCCTCCATAGTCAGCTGCGCGTTCATCGTGATCCTGGCGAGCGGGCGGCGGACACAACATCGATGTGGCCGGGCAGAGGCGGCGAGGGCGCACGGAGTCCTGTCTTCACATTGGCTGCCGGCGACTGTTGCCTTCCTTCCTTCCTTCCTCTCACTGTGGGGCTCTGTCTCTCTGTCTCTCTCTCTCTCTCTCTGTGTGTGTGTCTCGCCTTCCCTCTTGCCCCCACCTTCCCCTCTGCGTCCTGGGCTTTTTTTTTTTTTTAAATATTAATTTCCAAAAAGGATCCGCGCGGTTGGGAGAGCGCGGTGCCCCCAGCCCGCCCGCCCCCGGCCCCCTCTCGCCCCTCTCCTTAGAATTGTGCGGCCCTCGGCTCCCCTGACGCGGCCCGCGCGCCTGCCGCGGCTGCTGCCTGCCAGCGCCACTCGCTAGCTTGAGCCATGGCTCGGTTACTGTTGCAGACTCTGTGGCCGGGGTTCGGTCACCGCCGCTGCCGCCGCGGCCCGCCCTCACGCCCGCCGGGCGCAGCGCGCATGCGCGCAGTCCGGCCCCGCCCCCTCGGTCCCCGCGCGCCTGGCCCGTGACGTCCCCGTACAGATGAAGGAGGGGGTCCTGCGCCTTCCCCGCGGCGCCGGATGGCGGGGTAGCTGCGGGCACGTGCGAAGGACTGGCACAGAGCGCGACCTGGGCCCGCCGCCGCAATCCCAGGAGACTCGCGCCCCGCTTGCCTCCCTTGCTTGGGTGGACTCTCTCCTCCCCGCGCCGGGATGCTCCTTCCCGGCTCACCTCGCAGCGCGCTGTGCTTGGAGAGCCATCGTCCGTCTCTCTCCAGTAGCTGCTTCCCGGCGCAGGTTGCCCGGGGAGCTGGGGACTGTGGCATTATCCCCTCCGCTCTGGCCCACTGAGCCTAATTTCCCGGAGGGCTGCTAGGAGTCCGCGCTTTCCCTACCTTTAAAATGCTCGGCCTATGGTGGGGGCGGGGGGCGACGCAAATAGCCTCAAGGCCTGTGTCAGCTTGGCGGCTGTCCACTCGGCACCCTTCGTCCTCCCAGATACTAACTCATCTGCCCACCCTTTCTCGGCCATGCCTTGGGGAGTGGAGCACTCTGTGCCAGGAGTCCCAATCCGGGCCATACCTCGCTGTCCCCCGCCGCCCGGGTCCTTCTCCTGTTCGGCTCATAATTAAGGCTGCGCGTCCGCTTCGCCAATGACTCGGTTTGTGGGGGTTGAGAAGAGGGGAGGGAGTGCCCGGGTGGGTGCCTGTGTTAACTTCCGGGTGCTGGTGGGGCCGCCGAGGCTAGAGCGGTTCCTGCGGTTGCTCCAAGGCCCTCCTGGTAAAGCACCCAGAGGCAGCTGCTTTCGAGAAGTACTGACGCAGTCAGTGTGGACGCGGGTGCGCGGGTCTCCGCTTGGTCCGTAGGGACGCTCTTTTCCCGGCGTTCCCGAGAGAAGCCTCTGGATTTGAAAATCAATTCAGCTTCGGGAGTAATTGCGCCTTTCCCACAGTCACGCTCCAATCCGGAACCGAACCTGGTCCTTGGGCCTGGTGGGTACGCGTGGGGAGGCCCCCAGTGCGGGACGTACACCCGGCCACCACATGCCGCGGCTTTCTTCCATTTACAAAAGAAAAAAAAAAATCCGTAACAAAAGGCAGAGCCGTGTCTGCTTAGGTGCTTTCATGCCTCGGCAGAAAGGACAGATGTGCCCATTGTCCCGGCCCGTGGCAGTTATGGCCGGGTCATCGGTGAGCCTCAGCCCCGGGCAAGGAGTGGTCACAATGGGAACAGCCTCTCAGAGCCTGGGTATCAGGGCCCAAATATGGACCAAGTGTGAGCAGCCTGTTCTAGGCCAAACTCAGACTGTAGGTTTGTTTGCTGGGGCACCGGGCTGCAGCTCACCAGCAGTATTTCCCCGCAAATGTTCCCAGACCCTCAGAGAGGCCGGGGCTGTGATAGCGGCATTAGTCGTGGTTGGGTTCCCAAAGCAAAAGCTTGGCTGGCCAAAAGTTGGGGAGAAGTTCCCATCAACCAAGGCATGAACAGGCTCATCTCCTTGCCCAGGTCCCTGCCACCACCAGAGCACCATCATGATCCAGACAGGTAAGGTAACGTGGGTACAGTCAACCTGACTTCCTTGAAAGTGGTCTTGTCTTGAACTGGCTAATCTGGCTGGTTTTTACCACCTGAGACACTTCCATCCTGTGCAAACAAAGTGAATGGCGGCCCTGGAAGTGGGAGTCCATCTCAATGGATTTCACATCTACTTGCATAATAAACATTTAGGAATTTAGGACTGCCACAGAAGAAAAGGTCTTTGGGAAAAATACATATTGACATAAAGGAACTCAGAAAACACAATTACTCTATTCAAACTTATATCTATAGCTACTTATTCACCCACGCATACACACAAGCATAAAACATATATTTTCTGCCTAGTAGATCTCAATATGTTGGCAGGAAGCTGCATCCTTGGTGGTTCCTTATTGTTTCTGTTCTCTTTTCCTGCAGCACACAGCATGGGGCTCTGCTATGAGACCAAACAATGGGTTAAAGCATTGGGCAGCCTTGGAACTAAACTGTTGTCCCACCACCCTCAATATTTTAATCCCACTGAAATGATTGATTTGCCCTATGACAACTCTCTTCCCAAAAGGCAGTTTGTTAAAGGAAAGAAAGCAGTAAATACCACCAAGTGCACAAATTGTTCATGGTTTTCTCTTTGTGTAGCTAATTAGGAATTTGATCTTGGAAACCCTCCTTCATGTGAGGCTCTTGGATGAGCCCCTGGAGTCCACCTGAAGAAGGCTGGAATCAGGTGAGCTCAGCTTCCCTCACTCCCAAGGGGCTTTATGAAAAGGGGGGCCTGGTGGCTCCCCAAAGGAGGAGCTGAAGGAAAGCTCTGGAAAAGCATAATGTGTGAGGTTTGCTCAGTTTAGGGTTTCTTTTGACTTTTTTCCCTAAAACATTAAAAAATTGTGTGTGTAGGACTTGCTTTAGTTTGCAAGTCTCCCTTACCTTTCTTGGCTATTCATACCATTTATTTAACCATTGTGTTCCCTGATAATTGATGGAATTGCAGTGATTTCTCAGTCAGAAACATATTACTGTGTTCTTACTTGACATCTCAGAACATTTTCCTCTTGCTAAGTATGTGTAATGAGTAGGGAGGATGCTTTTCCGGGCCTGGTTCAGGTGAGTGTGCATGTGTGGGGGAGGAGGGGCACTGGAGAGACTGTCCACTGCTGGAAGGCTGGGATTGCTTTTTGTCATTTTGTCCCTCCCCTTCCTTCCCCCTTCCAATGCACAGCACAAAGCCTGGCACCCATTAGATGCACTATGGGGAATGAAGGAATTAAGGGTCCAAATAGGAGTCCCTTGAAAATTGGGAGGTCAATGTGTGTGATTGAGGGGAGGACTTATGGTTAGCTGCTTACATTTTGAGTAGCTGCAGGGGATTTAAAGAAAAAGAAATAGTGTCAATCACCAGCAGAAAATTACATACATGCATATAGGTAAGAAAAAAGGAAATAAGACTTGACTGGATACTTGTTGCTGGCAGTATTTTCAGTGTGGAAACAAGGGTTCCAATATGGTTATATTATGAATGTCAAGGGAAGAGCCTGGGAAGTGAGTGGGCAAGTACAATCCTTCTTATGCTGGCTGGGCTAGAGCTTGCCAGGCGACACCACCAGGCTTAGAAAAGAAAAAGAGCATAAGGCCATCCCTCCAAATGCCCGTCACACAAGCTTCTCTGAAAACCTTTCATCAGTTCCGTATTAATTCTTTAGTTCTATTTGTGAGCAGTGGGGGTGTAACATATGGCCCAATCCCAGTTCTCAGGACCATTTCAAAGAAATGTTTCTGGCCCTTCTGAATCATCAAATGTTTACTTCCCATTTGTTGGCCTTACAAACAGCAAGCCTGGATGCCAGTGCAAATCCCTGTACCCAGGGACCCAGAGAGAGGTTGACTCCTTGGGTAGAGCCTGAGAAACCAACTCACCAGCATTTCTTATGCCTGTAGCCAGTCTAGAATTAAACTCCTAGTAAGGACCCATCTCTTTGGCTACAGGAGACACTTGATAACTGGGGGGGTGAAGGATTTGGTCCTGGCCAGGCTCTCCTGTCTTTCTCCAGAGTCGGGCCTCTGGAGAAATTTTATTCAGAAAAATTGCTGTTGGGTTAGAATAGAACACCTAAGAACTTTAGACAGGGGTGGTCTGGTGATTCTTAATGAAAAGCATTTTAAAAAAATTAATCACTGACTTCACTCTTTGGGAGAAGGCTGTAGTAATCAGTTATTCTAGCTCTCTTTTTCAGTCTTTGATCTTCTACTTAGCATGCAGTTTTTGCTCATCTGTTTGGTTAACTTTCCCCCCTTTTTCTTTCTTAAATCAGGGTTTTTGCTTATGAAAATATTTTTCAGCTGGGCATTATCGGTTTTTTTTTTTTTTGCACTTTCCTTTGTTTCATTTTCTTCTCGCCTCTCCGAATCCCGAAGAGAAGATGCTCTGCCAAAGGGCCGTCAGCTAGTGCCAACCCCAGCTGACTCTGGGTTCTAGGAGCTGTCAAAGGGCCTGGGCGGCCACCCGAGGACGCCGGGCCACTCTGCACGCAGCTCTGGTTACTTCTTAGGCAGAGGAAGAAAACCGCCTGCTCTCCTGGGCCCTCAGGTGAACTAGAGATGGCTCCTCCTGGGTTGAAATCCCTTCCGGCGGTTGTTTACATCGGCGAGGACTTTTCAAGGCTTTCAGCCAACAGAGCTGAAGGGAGAAGGGGTGTCCTGATGCTGTTGGGGCTGAGGCAGGGGTTCGAGCCTCCCAGGTGACTCTCTGGCAGCGGGACCCCGAGCTGGATGAAGCCAGCCTGGCTCCTGGGGAGCTGGCCTTCACTTGCCAACCCTTCAGTTGGTTTTCTTTCTTGGTCATAACTTTATATCGTTGAAGTATATTACAAAGGAGACCTGCCCAGGCCGCGGGGTAGGGGGTCGATGACTTGTCCAGAATCGCGGTGGCAGTTAAGGCTCCTCTTCCAGTGCCTCCTCATCTGGGGCTCTGCGCTGGATTAGCAGCGCGCGGAGGTAGCGAGTGCCAACGCTGGGGCCTGGAAAGGACAGGGACAAGGAGGAGGTGCCCTCGCATTGGCGCAATTCAAAGCGACGCAAAAAGAGGAAAACTCAAGAGGGAGCGCGCGGAGGGGTGGGGGCGCGGGGGCAGGGTGCAAAGTCAGTTCAGGACGATCTCCAGATGCACCAGTCCTTCACCCTGGAGAAACAAGGAATGGCAGAAGTCCCAGGTCGTTGCCTAGCTGGAGCCTCAGGTCCCTGGGGCTTGGACCAGCCACCCTACCCTACGCCGACTGGGGGCTGGGCGACCGGGCGCGCGGCCCACTTAGCGAGCGCCGGGCAACGCGACCCGGGCCCAAGAGCAGCTGCACTTGGGAAAGAAAACTCTTTAAACAAATCATTTTGGTGTCTAATCAATTAGTGTTTGCGCAGTCAAGTACCATAGATTTAACAGAATAATCGTTACCGCCCTTGTCTTTATTTGACCTGCAGACACCTAGAAGATTTAAAAATGAAACGCCGGTGTTCTTGGCTCCCCACCGCTAGCCTGCGCCTCCCTCCTGGGCCTGCTCCGCCCGGTCGGGGCTTTTGCTTTCTCCGGGCCTAACCCCCTCTTTCTCTCCTTCATCCCTCATTCCCCTTCACAGTTTCCACACTTTCTACCTTCTTCTCTGGCCCACCCGGCCCAGAGGCCTTCGGCGTCTCCTCCTCCTCATCTCCCGCCCCCTTTGCCCCCCGTGGCTGGCACGGGAACCAGCCTCTGGGTGTGCGACAACAGGGACTCCAGGCGAGCGCGCCTGCCCTTCCGCCATCCAGGTGCAGGATTATGGAGTCGCCAAGCGCCGGGTGGTCTTTTCCCTGAACTCCCGCCCTCTCGCCCCTTCCTGAACCTGTGCAAGATCCAAGGGTCCTGTGCTTGCCCTTTAGCTTTTGTGGAGCTTGGGGACGACCTTCACCTGGACGGCAGGAGGGGGAGCGACCCTCTGGGACGCTGAATGGGGACTGTAGTCTCCGAGGCGCGCTTCTCTGGGACGGGTCAACTCCCAAGGTCGCCTGGTCGAACCCGGAAAGGTCTCTTGGCTCTTGGGACTAGCTGCTCCTGCGACTCCCTCCCCAGCCCTTGCCTTTTTCAGGCCTAACAGGTGTGGGTGAGCGTGTCTGTCGGGGCAGGCTGTGTGTCCGCGCCACGCCGGGCCCTCAGGTCGCCAACGCTGCGCAGCAGGAGCTCCCAGCCCTGAGTCCCCGCTCCAGAGGGACGGTGGGATGGTCACCAGGGCCAGGAGACCCCGGAGGTGGGACTGTGAGGTGTGGGGAAGGTGGACGGGAGGGGTGTTGAACTTTGGGACCCCCAGGTGGCCAAGAACACCTCCACCCCTTAATTCTCCTAATCATTTAGCTCAGCAGGGAGGTCGGGGGGGGCTTCGGCTGCGGCGTCCGGAAAGTGAGTTGGTTAAGTTCGAGGCTGTAACTCAAAAATGGGGACAGAAGAGTAAGCCGGAGGTGAACCTGCCTCTTCCTCTCCATACCGCTGGCCCTCGTGGGGCTCGGGCTGCCCCACCTTGAGCCCAGAACGTTTCGACGCCCCTGGAACTGCCTTGCAGTCCCGAGTCTCCGCCACTACCTGAGAAACTTCGCTCTCAACAATAGATGATTATAATGTACTTGACTAATGCCTGTATTTTCCTGTTTAACATACATTAATCCAAGTAACAAAAAAAAAAATCAATATTGCTAACAACATTGCAAACAAATCCCAGTTTCTCTCACACAAAAACCTCCTCCGATTTCCAGTCACTCCTGCCCTCTTGAATTTTGTTATTCCCCTTTAGCCCACTGCTAGCTCCTGGCTTGCCTGGAATCCAATCCTGGCTTTCAATAGCCCCTCTCTAAAATCCCCGCTTTCATTTAATTATTTATTTGCCATTGGGGGGAAGGATCCACAACCCTCCAAATCCTTGCCTTCTCTCTCCTGGGGCCATTGGAGGACCCTGAGTTTACCTCAAATTTCCTCCCTTTCAGCACCAGCAAATGTCCAAAGTCACTGGTGAATGACTTTGGTTTTTGTTGTATTTTCTCCCTAACTAAACCCTCCGTGTGGCAGCCCCCGGCCACTTCCCCAGGGCAGAAGACCCCCACACTCAGCTCTGCCCCAGCTGCCCAACCCACCCGCACCTAATCTCAGCTGGCAGCTCTTGTTGGGAGTTTACGATTCTTATTTTGATAATTTCTAAAAATTGGTGTTTTCCACCTGGAAGGAGCAAACCGGAGGGGCTGGCTAATGAAGGAACTCAGATTTGCAAAGCACTGTAAATAATTTAGTGTTGTATTTCAAGGGAAAAAAATAGCTTTCTTAAATCATCCCCGCAATATAAATTGCAGACTTATAGTATGGTCCTGGTAAGTCTGAATTTTTAAAGGAGCAATATTCAAAGAGACATAGATGTCTGTATTAATTATTTATTCGCTGGTGCCTTCCTTCGTTTCTAACTTATTATTAATTAGGCGCCTCTAGTCTTTCGCAGAGCGCTCCACTGAGCCGGTTGCAGCTTTAAATATGAATTAAAAGCAAATCCAAGCTACTGTAATGCGAAAATTATTCCGTGTCTTGCATGGCAGAGATGAATAGCTGCGTGGATCAATACCGTGAAACTCGGCTCCCAACGACAGGGTTATTGATAGCTTATATTAATGATGTTAATGATGGAAAAAGGAAAACAACGGCCCACCCGACTTAGAAACTTTTTAGCCGCTGAAACCCCGCAATAAAAACGGGAAGGGGGCAGGAATCGGGCTTAAGTGTAATAAGAAAATTATTTATGAAACCGGATAAATGGCTTCAGAGCCTTGATGCATTTGAACCTAACGCTCTCGGCTCCTGGCGGCCCCGGCTCCAGCTGGGGAGACCGCGAAAACCCCAAGCCACGGGGAGCTGGGGGGCGGGGGGCGCTCCGCCGGCCTAGGCAGCCTCCGGTTTGCCGCCCCTCTTCCTGCGTCCCCGTCGGGAGAGCCCTATGGGGCGCCGGTGGCAGAGGCTTTTGGAAGTTGGTGGATTGGAGCAGATGCAGGGCTGGGTCCCTGTTGTCCGGGCGGGGACAGGAAGCCAAGTCGGTGGGGCCCAGCTTCCTGGGACTTTGGCCTGATTTTTTTCCCCTGGATCTCTTGGCACTGGCTCAAACGGTTCGGCCTGTGGGGGGCCCAGGTCTGGCTCCCCCCTGTTGCCTCCCGCGCATCTGGCCAAGGCTCTCGGGATCCCTAAAATGCCAACCGGTGGCTGGTGCCTGAGCAGGGGAGGGAGGGCTTTCTATGGAGAGAAACGGTCCCAACAGGGTAGGAAAGCTGGCAAAGACGCTCACTCTGCTCCCCTGCGCCTCATCAGGTTCTCTGCCATGCTCAGAGTTTAACCGGGCCTTGGCATCCGGCTCCCAGCGGCGCGGGGTACTCCAGGCTGGGTGCTCCCGGGCGCGGGGAGGAGAATAGCGCTCGGGTCTGGGCCCCAGGCACAGGCGCCGCCCCCGCCCCCGCAGGCCCCTAATATCGACCCACGCTCCAACCCACGCTCCCTTTTCCCCTAGTCGAGGGCCAGCGAGAGGGAGGAGAGGGCGGAGGGTGGGGGCTGGGAGGGGGGGACGGAAAGGTTAAATCTTGACCCTGGAGGACAGCGGGAAAGGTCAGAGCCCGAGGGTCAATCGCAGGCGTGAGGTCCCATCCCCCTCCGCTGGGCATAGAGCCTCCAAGTCCCCTCCCCCAGCCAGGGTCCTAGGCCCTCGGAGGCAAAGGGAGAGGAGGGGTGCGACCCCTGGCAGCCACAGAGTGGGGGGCGGTGCAGCAGGTGCTAGGGTAGGAGGTGGCTGTCCTACCAGGTGGTGGCTGGCAGCACCGTCCAGGGCGCCCTGAGTCTGGTCTTTTGGAGTGGAGAAGGAAGGTGGGGGGCTTTTAATTTACGTTGGGGACTGTCATTTGTTCTGCGCGTCAGGAGGAAGGAAAGGCCACCCGGGGCTGAAGGAAAAGTCCAAGGTAGTCCACCAAGGGAATCAGTTTCCCTCCAAAGGACCGGGTAATTTTGTAATTTTTAAAAAACTGTTTTTCTTCCCTCCTGCCCTTCCTTTCTTTCCTTCATCATCCTTTTCACTTCTCCTTTCCTCTCTTTTTTTCCATTTCTAGATTTCTCTTTTCCATTTCTCTTTTCCCTTCCAGTTCCCTCCCCTCCTCCTTTTCCTCTTCCTCCCTCCCTTTTTCCCTTTCTTCCTTCTTTTTTTTCTTTCCTTCCTATAGCTGTACCAGCAGTAGCTTTCTTCCTTCTTACTCCACACCTCCCCTTTCTTAATTTCTCCTTCCTCTCCTCCCTCTCTCCTTTTTTCTTTTTCTCCACCTCTTCCTTATTCTAGCTTTTTTCCATCATTTGCTCCCTCCTTCTTTAGGTGGGGGCCTAGCGCAGGTCTCTGCACCTTCAGACTTTCATATAAAAGGTGCCAGCTCTATTTGGAATGGACATGAATTAATCCCGTTTTTGAAAGAGGTGAGCACCAGGTGGGAGCTAGGCAAGCATCAGGATGGAGAAGGGGTACCCAACTTCTGGGTGGCCTTTCCCTGCAAATGGTGTCCCCCGGTTTCTCAGCGAGGCTGTGGTCCACTCTCAGGGCAGGGTCCTGTCCCTTTCTGAAGCCTAGAACATTGATGGTATTTGTGTGTGGGGGTGCATTCCTCTTGCTAACTGACGCCCTCACAGTGCCATCTGAGCCCCTGAACATCAGCAAGATTTTTGGATTGTTTTAATTATATTTATTTGATTTTATTTTGGAAAAAATTTTTTAAAATGTGAATCACAGAGGCCAGGACGGGCAGAGCTTTAAATACACCTGAGGGCACCAGGGGCGGCCCTCTAGAAACCATTATCTAGATAATTGTACAAATCCCAAACTTCCTGCCACCCAGAAAGAACTTCCTCTCAGCTGTTTGACTTCAAAGTCCACAATCAACTACGTGTTTCAGATAAGCACTGGGCCCGCATAGACGCAGCCTCACCGCCACACAATCTACCAGCAAACGGCCCTTCCTCGGAAAGGAAACACAACAGACACTGCAAAAAAATCACTTGATTCTGGGAAAAATCAATATCAAAATTAGATTTATTGTCTGCTTATGTGATTAAAAATGACAAAGTGTTGCCTTTTATTTTCATAAGAAGACAGAAGGTTGAAGAAAATAATTTACTATCGAGTTCTGCTAGTTTCATTGGCCTGGCCAAACCAGGACGCGCCCGGATGGGTGCGCGTGAAGTGCAGTGGCACAGCCGGAGGCCCCCTGCGCAGGAGTGAGCTCGCCGTCGGAGGAGGTGTGCTGCGGTGTGCGAGTAAAATAAATTTCCTAACCTCCAACTTCAGGCAACGCTGGTCCAGCTGGGCCGTTCTCAGTCCTGCCTCGTTCCAAGGAAGTACTGAATGATCCGTCCCTTGTCCCTAACTTTTCAAACCCAGGTCCCAGGTCCTACCCAGCCCCCCCCTAGATAACTTTCAAAATGACGCTACTTTATGGGTTTTCAGACTCAGGCAGCGCCAGAGTCTTCCTGGCTCGCTCAGCCACTGCCTACCCGGTCCGCCTTCAGCCTTCGATCCTGCGAAGAACCACCCCATCCCTGTGCGCGTGTGCGTTTGGGGGTGGCTGCTTGGCTCGGGCCGGGCTCCCTTCCCCGGGAGGCTGCAGGGCTTTCAGAGTCTACGCTGGAATCACTAAAATGGGTTTCCGAACCCTCAGCGGGCTGGATTCTTCGAGTGTGGCGGGCGGTGCGCGCATTCGAGGAAAACGACTGCGTTGGGAGCGCGCCGATTACACTGACGCTGGGGTTTATTTATCTACGTTAAAAACAAAAAAGAAAAACTAAAAAAAATTCACAGTGTGTATCTTCTCTTGCGCTCCCCTCCTCCTCCCCAAGCCGGGTCAGAATCTCCCCGCCACCCCGCTGCCGAAGAGCAGGCTGCGGCCAGTTCGCCGCCTTGCTCCCGAACCAAGTGGTTCCCCAGCGCGCGAGGGGGCTTGGAGCGCGCCCCGCGACAGTGCCAACAGCGTCACCCCCCGCTCAGCAGCACTCCTGGAAAAACAACTACCAGGCTGGTTCCTTCAGAGCCTGTAAATACGCCTTCCGATTTGGAACTGCAGCTGTTTCACGGGTTGTACTTGCCGGGTACTCATTTGCAAAGACGTTCATTGGTCCTCCTTTTGTTCTGAGACCGAACCCAGAAGGAGCATCTCCTGGTCGTTGCAGATATGACACCCAGCCAAGCCACCTCCTCCGCAGAGGCCCCAAGAACATGGCTCCTCCAGGGTCGCTATGGCCTCCTCTTGGGGGTCCAGGGCGCAGGGAGAAGCGGGCGTGGATCCCTTGCTATTTGTGAATCTGACAGGCCCCGCCGCGCTCCAGCGCTGGACTAGCAGTGGCCGAGTCCCACCAGCTCAGCCGCCTCCTGCTGCCGGCCTCCATCTCTCTCTCTCCCCGTCCTGTCGTGCCCAGCCAAGTTACCTTCGAGTTAGGGCGTCTTTCCTCCAGACTGCGGAAGGCAGGTGCCGACAGACCTGGCCGCCTCTGAGACTGCAAGGCAGCCTGAGGGTCGGGGCCTCTGGTGGCCCCTGCCGTGGGGCAGTTCAGCCACCAGGTTCCCGGGGAACAAACCTGGCCTCTCCCATTGTCCTCCCCGGCCGGCCTTCTCTCTAACCTCACCGCCTAGCCTGCCTCCCTCTCCAGCCTCTAGCGCCCGGGAGCTATCAGCCCGAAGGTCAAAGGTCAGGCCTTCTCCAGGCTCGGGTATGGAGGATGCTCCGCCGCTGGCGTGAGCGCACGAGTAGCCAGTCATGACGGCTGGACGCCCGTAGCCAGAGAGAACAGAGGTTAACCCCCAGCCCCCAACTTAGCCCTCTTGGAGGATGTGGGGTCTTGGGGGTGTGTGATGCAGTTTAAGAAATTATATCTCAACCATAAAGTCACTTATCTGGACATTTTAGGAGTTTTTTTTTTTTTTTTTTTTTTGAGGAAACTTAAATGATTTCTTGAAGCATAAAGGACTGAGGAGCAGTCTTCCATTGCATCATTTCATTGCCCCGACCTGGCCAGAGCTGGAAAGAAGTTGCCAGAAGGGATACAGGAAAAGCAAATGAATGCCCAGCCCTCCAAGTATCTAGTTCTGTTCCAAAGGGGCTGACCTATGCCTGAGTGAGGGCAAGGCTGGCAGAGTAAAAAGCAGATTTCTATGCATGTTCACGTGGCCCAATGTAATGAACACATCTCCATCAATTTCTGGAGGCAGAGGGCTCAATTTATTTCGGTTTTAGCTTGGAAAGTCCTCAGCTTTAGCTCTGACTACAGAGCAGCCGAGTAGTTAGAATTCTCTCTCCAACGAAAGTGACGATCAATAGAATTCTCGGTATCAAATGAGCAATAATTTGCTGTGGCTACATGCTGGATAATGAAAGATGTTAGCGGGATCAATAAAAAATGAAAACACTTTTACTTACATCTTGAGTTACTGTTTTAAGAGAGCGAGAGATGCAACAAACCCAAAGCTAAGGTTCAGCGCCACCCAACAACCCCCTCAGAACCCAGAAGCAAAGAGTTTTGTCACTACCTCACTGTCCCTTCCTGTATGCCAGAGCTCTACCTTCTCCCTCTGTGTGACTGGAGAGTAGACTATTTACATTAAATTAACTCATAGAAACCAGAAATTATTTAATTACTAGGGTATTAATTTTTTTTGTTCTCTAAAGCCAGAAATAAATTTGAAATTGTTTTCCACCAGGACTAAAGGTCCTCTAATTGGTTGTAGTTTACCAAAAAAGCACACAAGTGTCCCAAAGCTGAATTGTCCTTTGAAATGCTTCAAAATGTGCACTTAACCCAGATGCCCAGGAGGGCCTGTGTTCTTTGGTTGTACATATAAGGGCAAAAGAATAGATGTAATTCCTTTGGATTTGTTCTGTGTTGTCACTAAATCTGGAAAGTTCAGACCTTTTTAAGCTTTCTTTTCCCAGACAAGTCAATTCTCCCATCTTCTTTCAATCATTTCATCTGTTCAATTTGTTTTCATTTTGTATTGGGTTTATTTGTACTTTCCAGCCTGCTTTTGTCACCACTCAGTCTCGAATGCTCTCTTACATATCTATTGTGTAATGATAGAACCCATTGTGAAATGAGCGGAGAAATATTTTACCTTTTCCAAAGATACCAAGACTTAAAAAATGAGAAAAACATCCCGGGTACTCTGCATGAAACAGGTGCAACGAAAAAGCTCACTGCCAGACAGCTTCCAGCCCTCAAACCAATATGAGTAAAGAACATTTGAAAACATGTTTAGCTGCTTTTGCGGATTTAAGAAGCCTACATTTTTTTTTTTCTCACCACTTAAGAAAAAAAAAAAAGCACATACACAAATTTAGCCGCGGCTTTATTGCCCTCTGACCACAGGAGCTGGTTTTGCCACCGAGTTAACGGTCAGTGCCTCGAGGTCAGTGGCCTGTGATCTTTAGCAGGTTTGGTTTGGATTTGGAGAGACAGCCGAGCAACCTGGGCGACTTAGAAACCGTGAACCAGCCCAGGGAAGTGTTACACAAGTTTCAATGTGGGGATTTCTCCCAGCGAGTGAGTCCCGCGGGCTCCATCTCTACGAGGCTCACAAATGCAGGTGCGGTTCCGCCGCCGCACGCTGCCCTGCGGGAGAACCGCTCACAAACCGCAGACGCGCGCTCGCCTACCGGCCACCAGCGTGGGGCACGCTCGTGTTATTTACACCCTGCTCGGGAGCCCCCTCTCTGCTCTCATTTGCTACTTTAAACTCGCAGGGAGGACCTGTTAGCGGCCGTGGCTGGACGGGCGGGCTGGGAGGGGTGCGCCCTCGCTGTCCTCCCCAGCCGTGACGCTGCCCGCTGCCCTCCGCCCCCGGCTCCCACCCCGTTTGCGTGGCCACGAGCTCAGCGCTGCATCAGCGTGGCCGGGCCCCTGGAGCCCCTGCCCCGGCCTACCGCCCTCTTCTCCTCCCCCCTCTCACTCCCGCACACGCCTGTGAGACTGGCTTACCCTGGTGGGCGAGTCGCAGCGCATTAGCGGATTTCATGGCAAGTTGCTTCTGTGACATGAGATCAGGTTCGCGTTCGAGGATTTGCCCCCTAAGAGGGAGGGAAACGAGAGTCAATCTGCATAATTTCAAATAAGAAAGAAACAGGGAAACGGGGAGCCAAATTTCAAGTCCCCGAATTCCTCCCCCCTTGGAACCTATAAATCACGCCCCCTCCCCCACCGCGCCTCGTGCACAGCAAGAAAAAGTAATCAGCACACGTCGCAGGTGATACCTTTTATTGCGCTCATTTTAAAGACAGGGACAGGATGGCCTCCTGTCCGGAGACTTTCTCTGGAGCCCCGCCCGCGGCAGGTGGGTCAGCCGGGCCGCTTCCGAGCCCGCAGATTCCTGCAAGGTCGCGGGGGTAAGGGGTACGACGAGGAGGAAGGACCTCGGGCTCCGCGCCCAGTGGCCCCCCCCTTAGCGCCCAGGGTCGGAGCCAGACGCACAAACCCAAATTCCCTCCAGCTCCTTCGGCTCCATCTTTAAGTCCAGGCAAAGATCAATTCCCTCCCTCTCTCTCTCTCTCTCTCTCTCTCTCTTGCACACACACATTTGCAGCCATAAATAAACAGCTCCCAGCGAAATCAGGAACCAGAGACGAGAAAGGGAGTAGAAAGGCGAAAAGAGAAGGAGGAGAACCGGAGCAGGAGTCTCGCCTCTCCTGGGCGCCGAGTGGCTCTTTTTGGTCAGGCCAGCCTCGCATTTGGGGATGCAACTTGCATTTGAATAGCTGCCTGGGCTTGTTATGGACCCGGGAAAGCTCTGAAAGGGAATCACTATGCAAATTGTCCCAGTTACAATCGAAAGGTTCGATCTCCAGGAGCTGCCTGACGGAAGTTGATGTCAGCTATCTGTGCATTAGGGTTACATTACCGCCTTCGCCACCCCCGCTCGCGCCTGCAGGGGAGGCTTTTTTTTTTTTTTTGCGTGTGTGTGGCTTATGTGTATATTTTCCCGCAGTAATTAAAAAAAAAAAAAAAAAAAGAAAGAGAAAAGAAAAAAAAATAAAAAGGCTGAAGGTGGAGGCGTAGCTGGCTTGGGCCTGGGAGGCCCAGGGGCGGAGAGGGGAGGAGGCGCGCCGCTTGGGCGGCGGGGGTGTGTGTGTCATTCTTTTGCTGCAGGTGTTGATGGTGCCTCTGAAATCAAACATTTAGAAATGGTTTTTTAGCGCTTTGCAGGACGAGGCGGCGGCGGCGGGGGGTTGAGGCGGCGACGTCTGCCTCCGCCCGCCCGCTTGATCCTACAATGCCGGCTGCAGATCAATACCCGCTCACTGTAATCCCAGTAATTGTAGAGCTCGCAGCTTTTATTTTAAAGAAATAGGACACTAGGGCGCAGGCGGGCGGCTGAGGCAAGCGCGGTAGGGCTGCGGTGCCTGCGCGGGGGGCGGGGGGGGGTGCTTTTGGGGCGCCCATTTTTACCCCAGAGCCCAGAAAGCGCCCCGCAGCCGGGTGGTGGCGGGATTGCAGCGCCAGGCCGTTAGCCTGGGCCCACCTGGGGGCCCGCCGGAACCTCGACGTCCGCTGGGTTTCTGGCCCGGGGTGGCTCAGGGCGGCGAGGCGCTCGGCGCGGCATCGGCCAGCTCGCGGGCCCTCCTGCAGAGCCGGGCCCGGGTATGGGCATCCCGGGCCCAATTGGGCGCCGATGCGGGGCCGCAGTGGCCCCAGACCTCGGCGTTTGGGGCCCGAGTATGCTGGAACCCGGGCCTTGCAGCCTGCAAAGAGAGAGGTTTTGTCCCTTTATTTTTTGCCGCCTTCCAGCCGCAGAGGTCGGGCCAGGCTCCGGGCTGGCCTGGTTTGGGCCTAGTCAGCGTCCAGCCCTCTGTCCTGGGGACAGGGAGGGGCGCTAGGACCCAGCGAATTTCCGCCGGCGCGGCCCCTCGGGCCCGGGGTCCCTCCAGGTGCGCGGAGCAGCCTCGGGCCGGCGCCCGCCGACCCCGCCGCGCCCGCGGGCCGGGCAGGCCCCGCGAGCCTCCTGCTGCCTCTGTCGCCCGCCCCGTGCTGGCAGAGCCCGGGCAGGACCGCCGGGGCCTGGGGCCGCAGCCCCCGCGCCGCTGGCCGCCCGCGGCTGCTGGCGCCCCCGAAAAATGACCATCTGTCATTCAATTAAGGTTTCAGGGCAGCTGATGGGGGAGCCAGGGTCAGCGACCCCAGGACAAAACGGCCTGCTGCCTCGGATAGGAGAAGTTCAAATGTTAAATGCAGGACATTGTGCCCTCTCCCAGTCCGGGCCCCCACCCGGCTGCAGGTCCGGCCGGTGGACAGCAGCGGGGTGAAGGGCAGCGGTCATTAGCACTTAGATTTCAGCTCTGGGCCCGGCTCCTTCTGTTGGGCTATTTTGACCGGAGAACCTTTAACCCTTTCACGGCCAGCCCTGCCTCCAGGGAAGGCCAGATTGTCCAAAGAGGGGAAGAAAGAGGGAGATCAGATGCACCCATATAAAAAGGGTTCAGACTGTATTCCTGGCCACTTCTTCATAGGAAAAGCACACGACATACCCACGAGATAGAAGAAAATTCATTATAGACTAAATAACAGGGCTTCATAAAATTTTTATTTTTTAATGTTTAGTTTGGGCGGGGAAGAAATGCATTTATTAAATATGATCGTGGAACTACTGGGCCACTGTGGGGAGAACGAGTCTGTAAAAAAAATTCTGGACTTTTCTCCCATAACTAAGTGTATTCACCCAAATGTGTGAGTGGTGATGACACCCCCCCCCCCCAGCTACAGACAATGAGACTCATTTGCAGTTGGACAATTGGTTTTCCCCATTTGAGACTTTTCTGTAATAAAACGAGGTTAAAAAAAAAAACGTAACTAATGGAATTCATAAAATACATTCATTAAGCCTCCACAGGCCACGGGCATTTAGGTATTAATATGCTTGGCTTCTCCACACTAGACTTAGAAGAAGCAGCCACATACTTAGCAGTTTTCAGTGGAAGATCCAACTAGCCTTAATTATTAACCATGAAGCCTGAAAACAGCTCTATTCATGCAAGATATCATTTCAAGGCTTGGAAATCTGGGGCCTTCAGCAGCTTGGTTAGTAGTAGAAGAAGGACCCCGGGCTTCTGGCTTCCAGCACCCAATTGTCAACATTAAACCTAGTCCCTACTTTTTGGAAGTAACAATCAATCAATCAACCAGGCATTCGGCATTGAAGCACCTGAGCAAATTTTTCATTGGATAACAATGAATAATGCATGGCCCTTCAGTATATTGACTGTGGTAAATGGTCTTTAAGGTAAGGTGCTGCAACAAGTACCTTTAAATAAAATCAAAATAAAAAGTTTACCACAATCATAATAAATTGTTCAGTCATCATCCTATTGACCCATGTTGCATCTTTCTTCAGGAGCATTTGGAGTTATTTTTCCCCCTTACAAACAGACCAGAACAAATTGATGAATTGAGCTTTCACTATGCTAATTTAGACATTATAAATATTTAATTAACATCCCTAATAGCCAGTCATAGAACCACCCCCCCCCACTTTACACTCTTCTTAATCTAAAGTAAATGCTTTTCCCATTAATAGCCTGATGCCATATTAGCAGCTTCCTCCATAAAAGGGCCCCCATTTAGTCCAAAAGGAGGAGGGCATTGAGTAGTCTGCATTAGGTAAGGGTTTATTCCTGTTTATAAAGGATCCTGGGAACAATTTCAAGTCCCTGCAAATTCTACCTTTCTCAGTTCTTGCTTAAGTGAGACTGTTCTAAGAATTGGGTGTGTGTGGGGGTCACCTCTCAATTTCATTTTTCAAGACAAGGTAATCTTTTGAGGTTGTACTAGAATAAAACTGTATTTATATTTAGTAAGGCTTGCATTAAAAGTGGGTCACAGATAATAGATAACAAATTTCCAATCATAAACTGTGTTGGTCTTTTGAGTAAAAGCGATACAGTGAAAAGAATTTTCAGCCTGGAGTGAAGGGACCTAAGTTCAAATCCTGTGATACTCACTAGCAGTTAGACTCTTGGACAAAGGACTTAATCCCCCTAGAACCTCAGTTTTCTCTTTTAAAGTGGAGTTAATTAGTGTCTATATCATAGAGTTAAAGACTGAATGGGAAAATATATGTGAAATTGCTTGGCATATAGTAGATATCCGATGAATATTGGGTTAATTCCTAAATGACTGCTCGAAATGCATTAACTCTTCGTTCCCCTTGTATTTATTCTTGTCATCCCTAAAATACCATTATCATTATCTAACATTGCAACAGCACTTTATATTTGGAAACATTCTTTGTCTCATCAATCCTTTGATCTAGTTTTCTATAACGTGAAGCAGGAAGAACCTGGGAGGCCTGACAAAAGGCAGCATAAGAACAGATACTAGATGTTCAAAAGCTCTGAGTCATAAACTCTGATCACTGAAATGTCCTTCTACAACAGTGCTTGTGTGGTTTAGAAAGATTCCAGAAGCAGCATTATATTTCTCTGGGGGCAGGAATCAGGTTAGAACCGAGAGTTCAAGAAATTAGAAACTCTCCAGGCTGATCTACCTCTGGAACTAGAATCTACAGATGCCAAACATTAAAGTAAACAACTAAAGAAAGGAAAAGAAGCTTCAGACAGTTTAAATTTAAAATATTGGGAAGATAAGGCATTTTATCCCGAGAATATTTCTCCAAGAACCTGAGAAAAAAACAGAATTAATTTGTTGGATGTTGTTGGCTATAGAGACAATAGAAACTCTGAATTATTCTTTTTGTCTGCCAGCACACACACAAAAATACTACTTAATGTAATATATGCATTAATACTGACAAGACAGATATTTATCTAGAGTAAATATCCTAGTAAAATCATATAATTTTGATTTCCTGTGCAAATCAAATTCTCCTTTTTTATTTTTGGTGAGCAGTGGAAAAGCCCAGCTAGAAAAAACAATGGGAAAGGGTCAAGCAATTGGCAGGGACTATTTCCTAAGTAGCAGGGAGTGGTAGAAGGTGTGAGCTGCCAGGCAGCAGAGTCTAGCCTTGGGTAGCTTGCTCTCTTCCTCCTGCTCTGCTCTTCCACTCTTCTGCTCTCTATCTTACTGTCTCATTTTCTCTTTCTACTCTGTGATGATCCATTAAGTAGAAAGGGAAACATTTTTGCCCCCCTCCCCCCAACATTTTGTGTCGAGATACCCATACGTTTTTGATAAGTTCTTCCTGGGGTGTATTCCAGACTATTACTTTCTGAGGACACCATTCGTTCTGTGGGAATGCTTGGTGTGGGCTCAGAGAACTCTCTTTGTCCACTTCTTGGGCCTCCTGCGTGAGGGTAAGGGGTCTCTTGGAGTCAGGCTATGGGAAGTTGCCCTGAAGCGTGTGGAAACAGGGTGGAAAGCGATTTGCAGCATGAAAAACATCATGTTGGCTTAGCCATTCACTGCCCACTGTGTACCAGGCTCCTTGCTGGGCACAGGGGTTCAGAGAAAAAAAGAAACCATTGCTGTTCCTAATCTGGGGGAAGTGACACCCATTTAGATGCTATTTCAGAGATCTGAAGAAAGCTGTGAGAGTAGAGAAGTTGGGTAGCTGCCTGGGAATGGGGAGCTTGTCACTGAAGGCTTGACCCAGGAGGCGATCTCTCAAATCTAGGAGGATGAGATGGAGCTGGGCAGGGGAAGATGAGGGTAGAGGATAGGACACTGAAGCAAAGAGAATGAATAACATGGGCACAGGTGCTATGGACTGAGTGTTCAACCTGGCAGACAGGAGGTCGCATGGCTCCAGAATGTCAGCTGGGGCCTGTGCCAAGTTGAATTTAGGTTTTCTCATTTATTCAGCAGAGAACCAATAGAAGTTTTTAAGCAGGTAAATAAAGTAATCAGATTTATTGCTTAGGAAAGTAACTTAGGGCAGAGTGAGGAGAGTGGGGGAGGGGACAGGGAAGCCAATAGAAAAACAGGAACAGCCATCACCAACAAAACCAGTATCCATGTTGCCGTCTGAGCAACATAGTGAGACCCTGTCTCTACAAAAAATAGAAAAGTTAGCCGTGTATGGTGGCATAGACCTATAGCCTTGATTATTTCAGGAGGCTGAGGCAGGAGGATGGCTTGAGCCTCGGAGTCTGAGGCTGCAGTGAGCTATGACAACACCACTGCTCTCTAGCCTGGGCAACAGAGCGAGACCCTGTCTCAAAAAAATCCCTAAACCAAAAAACTAGTATCCGTGTTTTTGTTATATAAAACCCCAATCCATTAAATAATTTTCCAAATCTCCATTTTTTTCTTATTTAACCACAGAGAAATGCTTCTTAAACTTGTGTTATAAAATCCATCATTTTCAATAGGACCAGAAGTGAAATTCCAGCAACTTCTGTGGATTATAAAGCATGACTCTTATAAACCTTAAGTTCGTCTTAGGAAAACTGGGGTGAGGGGGTAGATCAGCAGGTGGAGCTCTGGATTTGTACCCCCATTCCAACCAGAGTATTTCTATTTTATAAAATATTTTGGGTATGAATTAGTTTGGATAAGTAATTTTTCTGCAAAAGCAATAAGAAATCATTGTTTAGTACTGTTTTGGTTGAACTCAAGTAGGCATAAGTAATCAGTATTTTCAGCACCGCTGGGTACTTTAGTTCTCTTTATTCTTAGAAAAATCTGTGATTATTGACAAATGAGCAAATACAATGAAGATTCAGGAGAATAAACACTGGGGTCCTGGTCATTGCATGGCCAATATGCTATTTATTTTTTTATTTTTATTTTTTTTTTGAGACAGAGTCTCACTCTTTTGCCGGGCTAGAGTGCTGTGGGATCAGCCTAACTTGCAGCAACCTCAAGCTCCTGGGCTCAAGCGATCCTCCTGCCTCAGCCTCCCAGATAACTGGGACTACAGGCACGCACCACTGTGCTGAGCTAATTTTTTTTCTATTTTTAGTTGTTTGGCTAATTTCTTTCTATTTATAGTAGAGACAGGGTCTTGCTCTTGCTCAGGCTGGTGTCGAACTTCTGAGTTCAAGCAATCCTACCGCCTCGGCCTCCCAGAGTGCTAGGATTACAGGAATGAGCCACCGTGCCCGGCCTATGCCATTTAGATGTCTGTTGGCTGCTAGGAAGTCAGTGGCCCTGGGAGACTGCACATGGGCTACAGTCATCAGTGGATGAACAGAGCAGCAGCAGTATCAGGAAGGTTGACCCTGGTTTGAGATGGAGCACCAAAAGAAGATACATCATCTGAAAGTTGGCACCCAACATATGTTTCATTAATAAAGAAAAAAATTTTCTATAAGGAAAAAACAAAAAAAGAAAGTTCTCTTTTATAAATTAATGTTAGCATTCAAAAAAAAAAATCTTGGCCCCTATTGGTAAAATTGTGACACTTGCTTTTCTGAAATTTTAGTTTTGTTTTGAAATGTCAAAGCTCCTTAATTAGATATTTGACATTAGAAAATTAATGACAGTCCCTCATTGACATGGGTGGTCTGTGCATTTCAAGACAACCTTTGCCATAATGACAATGCAAATACAGTTTTTCTAAGTAGAGATAATCCTAGATTGGAATACTATCACAATTTTCAGGGATAGCAGAGGATAACACAGATGTTTAAAACATAGTTAAAAGGCTGGGCGTGGTGGCTCACGCCTGTAATCCTAGCACTCTGGGAAGCTGAGGAGGTAGGATTGCTCGAGGTCAGGAGTTCGAAACCAGCCTGAGCAAGAGCGAGACCCCCCGTCTCTACTATAAATAAAAAGAAATTAATTGGCCAACTAATATATATAGAAAAAATTAGCCAGGCATGGCAGCGCATGCCTGTAGTCCCAGCTACTGAGGAGGCTGAGGCAGAAGGATCGCTTGAGTCCAGGAGTTTGAGGTTGCTGTGAGCTAGGCTGATGCCACAGCACTCTAGCCTGGGCAACAAAGCGAGACTCTGTCTCAAAAAAAAAAAAAAAAAGTTAAAAAATGTGTATTAAGATTCCAGTTCTTAAGACATTTTGCAAAATAGGACATATATTTGATGCTGACTTAATATTACTCTGTAGGATGAATTGAAGCCTGAAATTCCATTAATGTTCAATTTACATTTAAGGTAGATGTGGCCATTTCATGCATTACGACCTCTCTGCATGTTTCAGTTTTACAATTGTCAATGAAGAACAACAGTATCTGCCTCATTGTTTCAAATTTTCTCTATGAGGCACAAATAAAGGAATACAAATGTTAGATTTAAATAAAAGGACTGAGATGGAAGGTATTAGGATAATCATTTCTTTTGGTTGCGGATATGCTACCTCCCTCTGCTGATGCCAGCAAAGTTGAAATATATTTGCTCAAAATCAATAAATGTGTCTGTTAAGATGAACTAATTTGGTAGTTAAAGTGTAGTAGTTGAGGGCTACAGTGACACAAGACAGGATTGGAGGGTTGGGCAGGGAGTGGACCACATATAGTTGTATGGGACATGATAAAGGCATCTGTGTTATATTTCAAAAGCAATGGAAAGCCAGGGAAGAATTTTTTTTTTTTTTTTTTTTTTGAGACAGAGTCTCACTTTATTGCCCAGGCTAGAGTGAGTGCCATGGCGTCAGCCTAGCTCACAGCAACCTCAAACTCCTGGGCTCAAGTGATCCTGCTGCCTCAGCCTCCCAAGTAGCTGGGACTACAGGCATGTGCCACCATGCCCGGCTAATTATTTCTATGTATATTAGTTGGCCAATTAATTTCTTTCTATTTATAGTAGAGATGGGGTCTCGCTCTTGCTCAGGCTGGTCTCGAACTCCTGAGCTCCAACGATCCGCCCACCTAGGCCTCCCAGAGAGCTAGGATTACAGGCTTGAGCCACCGCGCCCGGCCCAGGGAAGAATTTTTAACAGAGAGTGTCATGATATAATTTGTGACTCCTTTAGCTGCTCTCTGGGGAATGCATAGTGGTGGTTCGAGAATGAAAGTGGAAGCTTTTTAGGGGGCTATTGCAGTTTCAGGTGAGAGAAGATGGTTTAGACTAAGGGGATAGCAGTGGAGAGGCAGAAAAACGAAGACTTCCAGAATATGATTCCGAAGTGGAGCTCATAGCAATTGCAGATGAATCTGAGATGTACAGGCAATAGTGAGTGGAAACAGTTTAAAAGGTAGCTATTGGATGTTTGGCTTAAGCAACCAGCTAGATGGTGGTGCCATTTTCGGAGATGAGGAGACTGGGGAGGGAGCAAGGTTTTAAAAAGTTTTTTTGAGAGGGGGAGGGAGGAGGAAGTAGTCGTGTTTCACATTTTACATTTGAGGAACCTTTTATAACATCCTCATTTCTTCCTATGAGAGATGATAAAATACAGTCCAGCCATCCTGGGTCAGTTTAATGCTATGGAAACCAGTGAAACCGATATTTTGAATTATGAAGTCATTATATAGTGTGCTGAATCTAAGTCATTTTTCTAAAGATCCCATGTTTAAAGGGATTTGTTTATTGTTTTTAGGGATTTTGTTGAAGCGCTATAATGTGTCAATTCGGTCAGACCGTTGCAGGGAAGAGTGGCCCATACTCAGAAAGCCCTAGGAGCACACCCATATGAGAAGAAATTGCTGCTGGAACATAACTATGGGTTTATTCTTCCCTGGCTGACTACAAAGGAGGCAGTACTGAGGCGTGGTGGCAAAGAAATGGCTGCCCAAAGTCACTGGCTATTTGTTGAAGACCTTGTATCAGTTAGGGTAGACTATCTGCTGTAATGAACTAATGTCAAACCTTTCAATGGCTCCCCCCAATAATAGTTTATTTCTCGTTCATGCAAAGTCTAACATGGATGTTCTTGGTTGTTGGGTAGCCTTCACTGGGGTTACTCAGGGACACAGGCCCTGTCCAGCTTGAAGCCCTCAGATGGAGCCTTTGCATTGGCTTGGGAGTTAGGGAAGAGACTGCAGGCCACCTGTGCGAGGTCTTCCAGGAATGCCACGTGTCACTTCCACCTACATTCCGTTGGTCGGCCACATGCAACTGCAGGGAAAGATGGGGAATGAAGTTTAGCTTTGTGTCCAGGAGGAAAAGAGAATGATAGTGAGCGATGGATACAGGTATTTCGGTTCTGGAAGACTCTACTCTTGAGTTCTCAGTTTATCCTTTCCCTTTTGCTGAAGCTATGTTGGATCTGAGGGAAACGAGGTAGCAATCCCTCCTTCTCACACTTGACAAAGTATTTCTCTAAGCCTGCCTTTTGAAAATTGGAAATTAACCCTTCAATTTCTTTTGTCTAATAAAAATGGTGTCTTTACTCCCAAATAAGCTCTTCCACCTGTTTACTTTGCTTAATAGAATTACTATTTGCTGAGTAAATAGTAATTTGAAACATTTTAAAATGATGAAATTCAATCATTTTCGACTTACAAAAATGGCAATTTTATATTGCTCAATCTACTAGAAGGTTCATATACAGCTTAAATATCTTCCTTTTCTTTTCTTCTGATATTAATTGGTCTCCCAGTGGGGGTCATTATTATGAAATAGATGGGCAAAGGACTTGAATAAACATTTCTCCAAAGAAGATATACAAATAATAAACACATGATAAGATGATCAACATCATTTGTTATTAGGGAAATGCAAACCCAAACTATAAGAAGTGAGATAGTTCACTCACTTGGATGACTATAATAAAAAATGGACAATAACAAGTGTTGGAGAAATTGGAGCCTCACACATTGCTGATGGGAATGCAAAATGGTACAGCTGCCTTGGAAAATAGTTTGACTTTGCCTTAAAAAGTCAAACATAGAGTTACAATATGACCCACCAATTTCACTTCTAGGTATATATTCAAGAGAACTGAAAACACATATCCACATAAAAATCTGTACATGAATGTCAGCAGCAATATTCATAATAGCCCAAAATGGAAACAACTAAAATAATCATCCTGATCTATGAATAAACAAAATGTAGCATATCCATACAATAGAATATTATTTAGCAATAAAAAGGAATGAAGTGCTGATACATGTTACAATACGAACCTTGTAAACATTACACCAAGTAAAAGAAGCCACACATAAAGGGCCATAAATTGTATGATTTTATTTATACAAAATACCCAGGATAAACAAATCCATAGAGACAGAATATAGACTAGTTGTTGCCAGGGGAACCTGGGAGAAAGAGAAGTGTCTGCTGATGGGTATGGAGTTTCTTTTTGGAGTGTGAAAATGTTTTGGAACTAGTGATGATGGTTGCATAATTTCTGAACGTAGTAGAAACAACTGACTTGTGTACTTTTTAAGGATAAATTTTATGGTATATGGATTATATTTTAATAAAAATAATTTTAAAAAGAATGCATGATATACATTTTGCAGACAGTTAAATATACCAAAGATAGAAATATAAAAAGAATCAGTTTGGACATATTTGTTTGGGTCTATTTCTAAGTTCTTTATTCTGTTCCATGGATTTGTGTATCTTTCTTTCAGCTAATACCACCCTGTTTTGATGACTGCAGGTATATAGTGAGCCTTAGTATTGGGTAGAATATTTCCTCTCACTTTATTCTTCTGATCAAGATTATTTTAGCTATTTTAGGACCTATGTATTTTCACATAAATTTCAGAATAATTTTATCTTTATCTACAAAAATCTTGCTGGGATAAAAATTACCTTAAACCTGTATCAGCTTGGGGAGAATTGACATTTTTGGTTCATGAAGTCTTCCAGTTCGTGAACATGGAATTTCTTTTCATTGATTTAGATATCCTTTGATTTCTTTTATCAGCATTTTGTAATTTTCAGCATACAGATCCTGTACACGTTTAAATTTCTACCTAAATATTTCATTTTCTTTGGTGTGATTATAAATGGTATTGTGTTTTAATTTCAGTTTCCATGTATTATTTGTGAGTATATATGTATGTGATTGATTTTTATGGGTCAATCTTATATCCTGTGACCTTGCTGAACTTAATTTTTAGTTTTAGGAGGTCTTTCTCTCTATTTTTCTTTTTATATTCCCTTGGATTTACTACCTGGACAATCACGTCATCTGCAAATAGGGGCAGATTTAGTTCTCTCTTTCTAATCTGCATGTTTTTCTTTTTCTTACCTTACTTACTGTACTGCAAGTACTATGATAAACAAGAGTGGTGAGAGTGGACGTCTTTGCCCTGTTTCCACTCTTAGAGGGAAAGCATTCAGTTTTTCACTATTAAGTATGAAATTAGCTGTAGGTTTATTGTAATGCTCTTTATTGGGTTGAAGTTAAAAGGACTTTTGTTGAATTAAATGTTATAAATGTATTTAATTTTAGATATTGTCAATTTTCACCGAAAAGAGGTTGCTGCAGTCTGCATTCCTATCAACAATGTCTGAGAATGTTACCTGACATTCTTTCAAACACTCTATTTCTTTAAACCTAATGATCTTTCCTAGATTGATATATAAAAAATAGCATGTCATTATTAGTCTTTTTACATTTTTATGTAAGCAAATTGATCTTTTTATTTATAGCTTTTGAAATTTGTATTATTTCAAAACGCTTTCCTTATTCCAATTTTATAATTTTCTTACCTGTTATCTGATCTTCTTAAGATTTAATTTCTTTTTAGACCTCTGTCAATACTTCATCAATTTGTCTTCTCAGACACAGTATACCTGGCAAAAGACTCTTCTGGTTAATATGTTTTCATCTTTTTCTGTGAGCAAAAAGCCCCCCCGAAAACAAAAAAACAAAAAATCCACAACCCAAAAAACAAAACAAGCCCCCAAACCAAAAACCAATTGCAGTTTTAATCTTATAATAAAAATTTCTAAAGTGAATGTACATAATCCTTTAGAAAAATATATTAAAACTGTTATCATAGATGTGGCATGTTATGTTGTAGTGAGACACAGGTTCTGAGTTGGAAGACCTGGATTCAAGTACTATACTCACCTGTGCAGTTGTGTGGCTTAATCCCCCTGGATCTCCATTTTCCCTGTGTAAAATGAGGCCGTTTTACCAACTAATCTCCACATTTCCCTTCTAGTCTGCATATCTTTGAATCTATGCAGATGTGTATTATTGAATCCTTAGGCTTGTGATTATAAACGGTGTAGGAAATTTGAGTATATTTGCCTTTCTGCAACATAGAATTTAATTTGCTGATGTGAAAAAGTTGGAGACAGTTTTTCTTTTTTTTATATTGTAGCATACACATTTTCCTGATCTAAACACATTATATTGCTAACATTTTTGTTGTCTATTGTTCTTGTAGAATTTGACAATTCAATAAAAAGCCAGTAAAACTCACAGTTTACATTTTAGCTAAACCATGTCTTTTTATTTTTGTTGCCTTCACCCCTCAGACCTGAGTGGAAATCATTTGTCTGACAGGCCTGTGCACCTGTGGCCTGGTACTTAGATTGATGAGCTAATTTCCCAAAGCACACATTTCCACTATGGTATGAACAATATTTGGGCTTCAGTCATCTTAGAGAATATCTTTTTAGCAAATCCGAGATAAAGAACAAGTAATACTTGCTTTCTTTGATCATATGTGTACATGCTTACAATATGGAATAATTTGGCAGAGGATGTTATGGGACTCATGGAAGTGCGAAGCTTAAGTAGGTACAAGGGCACCAGGTAGGGAAATTTTCACCTATAGGAATAACTTGGCCCACAACTCAGTTTCTTTACTTCCCTTGAAAAATCACACAGTGTCTTTGTTTCTGATGTAATCCTTACAAAGCAAGCACTCAACGTGGCTCATTCTTGGAATCTGGCAAACACAGTCAAGTAACCACCAATTCAGAATAGTGCAAATCCTCTACTTGCATTTCCAAAAATATAGATAGTATTAATAAATATAGTCTGCTACAACACTGCTTAAAATTCTCTCTCCTTTCCCACCCACTTCTCTTACAATTCCCAGGTATTACAGGGCATTTTATTCCATAATGCACCTCGAAACTCCTCCTCAGTGGCTCTTGCTGCTGCTTTTCCTCCCATCTCACTTTCCCGGCCTTTACTACGTATAGAGGCCAATCTTTCTTCCTTTGGAGTGGGGAGGGAGTGAAATTGGGTCAAAAATGATAGTATCTTGGCAGGATGGGCTAGAGAGAAAGCTGTGGACACTCCAATATAAATAATTTTGGTCATATTATATCAACAGTAAATGTCACACAAAGTAGATGCTCAGTAAATATTTATTGCATAAGTGAATGAACTCTGATAATTCTCATATCCCAGAAACCGTCTTATTTAGTTATAAAGAAAATCTAAGAATACCGTGAAACATCAACTCTATCCTGTTATCAATTTGGATAGAAACAGATCTTAAATTTACTCAAGCATAATCATCTTGACTGGCATGTTAGAAGAGTTTTGTTCTAGGGGTAGAGCATGCTGAGTTTCCCTAAACCAAACCATTTGCTTGAAGGGACAGAATACTTTCAAGGGAAGTGGTGTAATTAGTGGTTGAGTTGAATTTATGTTGCTTCTGTTAAAAATAATAGAAGACACAGTAATAATCCTAATTTTATTTTATAATGCTCCACAACATGTTTTAGAGACCCGCTTATATGGCTATTTATATTCATTATCTACCTGTCTTTCTCTATCCACTCATTCACCCAACCAGTCATCCATCCACCCAACCATCTTCCTTTCCTTTCCTCCTTTCCTTTCCTTTCCTTTCCTTTCCTTTCCTTTCCTTTCCTTTCCTTTCCTTTCCTTTCCTTTCCTTTCCTCTCCTCTCCTCTCCTCTCCTCTCCTCTCCTCTCCTCTCCTCTCCTCTCCTCTCCTCTCCTCTCCTTTCCTTTCCTTTCCTTTCTTTCTATCATATCTATGTTACAGTGACAAACTCGTTCCTGGTTTGCCTGGGACTATCCTGGTTTTATCACTGAAAGTCCTGAATTCCACGAACCTGCTTAGTACCAGCTAAGTTGGGAAGATTGGTTATCCTTATTTGTGTATGTGTGTGTGTGAGCATATGATCCCTATTCCAAGAGATCTTTAAAAATACAGCAGATAGCATCCAGTTTACCCATTTTTAACTGAGCTTGCTTTTACTGCTCTACCTAGGGTGTAGATTTATAGTCTTATGATGATTAATAGATAATTTTGCTTCACATTTTCAGTATCTTATATCATCAAATAATTGCTATTTTTTTAAAGACCTTGGGAAGTCTCTTGCAGTTTCTTCCAGCTGTAATGATTCTACCTCTCCAAATCTAGTCTATTCAGACCCTGTCATATCTTAATGTCCTTCCTGTCAAGTTTCAGTTACAAAGAAATACCCCTTGCCTTATAATCACATTTACTTCTCACAAATCTCCCTAACAGACATGGAAATGCTTTCTTGTCTAGTTTTTTCTTTTCAATTTTTCACCTTCTTGCATAAACATTCTCTCTTCCTCCCACGGCTGCCCTTGCACGTAGTCATCAATTGCTGTTTTGAGTACTCATGTTCTTCAATAACCCTCCATAATGATAGGTATTTAGGTGTCACAAAGGAAACACTCTAAGACATGATTGATTTGTATTATTTATTCCAAATTTATGACAGTTGGATTGGGCTATATATTGTCCACTGAAAACATTTTGTCATTCTAATTAAAAGTGCAAACAAAATGTACAGAAGTAGGAGGAAACAAAGTGAAAGAACGTTTAAGAAATAGAATTATATATTCAAGTTTTAAAAATTAGTATCATTTAATGTCTATGAGAATACTGTGTAATATTTGTATGTCTCTATTAGTACGGATCCACTGACACATTTTTTCTGTTTTTTTTATTATCTTAGACTAAATGTATATATACACATACATGCATGTACATACATAGATATAAATGCATGCATACATACATTATATGCCTGTATATGTATTTGAAAAAATACAATTAGAAATACTTATTTCTAGACAAATCAGAGAAATTTGTTTAAAATAAAAACAACAGAACTAAAGCTAATATATACACATATTAAAAACTCCAAATACCATAGGGTATGAAATGAAAAATAAAATTTTCTCTGTATATTCTTTACCCCCAGGAACTACTGTCAGCAATTTCTCTTATAGTCTTTTATAAATTAAAAAAATTTTAAATTCTCCCATGTGCATGTAGGCATATGTTTTTGATAATATATTTTAAAGACATTTGCATTCCATTTCAACTAGATATACCTAACTTTTTGTCAGAGTTGTGAAGTATCCCATTGTATGGATATGCTGTGATTCATTTAACTGGTCCCCTAATGATAGATATTTAGTTTTCTTCGATTATTTTTTGCTATTGCAAACAATACTGCAACTCACAGCTGCACGTGTGTGTGTGTGTGTGTGTGTGTGTGTGTATTCCCAGGAGTGGAATTGGAATTACAGGGTTAAAGAGTCTGCACTTTAGGCCAGGGGCGGTGGCTCATGCCTGTAATCCTAGCACTCTGGGAGACCGAGGCGGGCGGATTGATCGAGGTCAGGAGTTCGAAACCAGCCTGAGCAAGAGTGAGACCCGTCTCTACTATAAATAGAAAGAAATTAATTGGCCAACTAATATATATAGAAAAAATTAGCTGGGGATGATGGCACATGCCTGTAGTCCCAGCTACTCGTGAGGCTGAGGCAGTAGGATTGCTTGCGCCCAGGAGTTTGAGGTTGCTGTGAGCTAGGCTGACACCACGGCACTCACTCTAGCCTGGGCAACAAAGCAAGACTCTGTCTCAAAAAAAAAAAAAAAAAAATGTCTGCACATTAAAAACTTTTTAACAGATTTGCCAAAATGTTCCCACCCAAAATGTACTGATTTATCCTTTCCAACAGTATAAAAGAATGCCTGTTTTCCCACCCATCATAAAAAATGTGTGTATTTTTAGTAATAACACATTTGCTATTCCGGCCAAAAATTCAGACAGGTATTACACTGTTATTTTGACTTTCAGTCTTAAAGAAATTCTTCATTGAGCACTTGCAGCTCCCAGGAAGTGTCACTTCTTCTTCCTCTCGGGTTGACTGGAGGTTCCCGAACTGAGGACTCGTCTTCTCACCCAAACTTTTCCCCAGAATAAGCCACTTGGACAAAAGGTGGTGATTAGTAGGGTATGGGGGCTGGGTCCTGGGAAGCTAGAATAAGTGGCTTTAGGTCAAATAAGGCTCATGGTCTTTGGTTAGTCCACAGGGAGTGGAGATGGGTCATATTATTGGGCTCAGGTTGGAAAACTCTTGGACTATAAGAAAGAGTGGGTCCTTGGTAAAAATTAATGAAATAGGGAGACTTATTTCTATCTGGCTATTGACAGAAGGTAGGTTTAAATTCCCATTCTCTACAAGCTCATTGGCATGGGGCAGCAGCTCAGCATGGCAGTGAGGAGCCTGGATTCTGAAGCCTGACTGTGGATATCTGACTCCTGGTCCCACTATCCGGCAGCTGTGTGATCTTGTGCCTCAGTTTCCTCATTCCTACCGTGATGAGGATATTAATCATGCCTACCTCATAGGGTTGTTATGAGGACTACATATGTTAATATCTGTAAAGCACTAAGGACTGTACCTGGTATATGGTAAGCACCATACAAATGTTTGCTCATTGAGATAATTGGCATTGTTGGTGAGTGGGTTTTCCCTTCAAGCAAGTTTCGCTATTTTAGAATGCTCTCTTTCTAAGCTCATCAGTGACATAAGTGGTTGGGTAAAATTGACGAAGTCTGAACATGGATGCCAATGGAGGGGAGCAGCTGGTGCTCTGGAGTTTTATATTTGGTTTACAAAAGAGCCCAGAGTGGTGTGATATAAGGTGGAACTCCTTGTGCATCTTTCCATGGGAATAATGCCTATAGGTTAACTCCTATTGCGCTACATCTCCAGGTGGAATCAGGGACATCTTGATCCACTAGGTCCTATCTCAGGACAGGGCTGGCCTGATTAGTTCTGGAAGGAACTGGGAGCAGGTTGATAGAGACCAGAACTGCCCTTTAGTCTGGGATGGGTAGGTGCAGGGAAGAAGACCCTGGCAAGGCTTCTCTACTGTGCCAGGCACGCTGTAGGCCTTCATGCTTCATAATATGTTTGACTAACTGAATTAAGCTCGCAGGAGCTGCAGAAAATTCCTATGGTGTTCTAGGGCCAAGCAGTTTGAGCTGCCTGAGAACAGGAGCTACTAGAGGAAAGGGACTTATCAGTTGGGATTCAAAAACAATGCCATCTTGTCTTCACTTTGGACACACTCTCCTATCTGCCTGTTGTCTCTGTAGCTCCTGGCTCTGACTGGTGCCTCTTTATTTGTAAATAAATGTCATCTTTTTGAGGTTATATTTGCTTAGCAAATGGTAAAAAGTGGAAAGAAGAAAAATCTCATCTCCATTCCTATCACTGAGAGGTAGTCACTGTATTGTTGGATGTAGTTCATTCTCTTCCTTTTTGTGTCATGTATTCATTTATCATATATTTTAAAGTTGCCATGAAATGTTTAAGATATACCAAAAGATATAAAGAGTAATACAGCCAACATCCAGGTACCCACTATCCTGCTTAAGAAATGAAACATTCATACGTCCTATTGAAACTCCCTGTGTGCCCTTTTCCTGCCATGTCTCTTTCCCTCTCTCCAAGAGATAAGTGTTTTGCATTTCTTCATGTTCCTACTGCGCATGCATCTGTCTCTAACTAGTGTAAAGTATTGCTTTGCATGTTTTAAAGCTTTATATAAACATTTTTTATGCAATTTGCACTTGATGCTCAGTTTTGTGTCTGTAAGATTTAGCCATGTGGATGTATCTCCAGTTCCTTCACTTTCATTGCTCTATGGTATTCCTTTTTATGACTTGATTACTATTTATTCATCTATTCTCTTATTAATAGAAATTAATGATTAATCAATTGGTTGTTTTCATAGTTCACTGTTCTAAACAGTAAACTTTTCTGTGGCTGTCTCTTTACATACATGTAGAAGGTTTCTCTTGGGTATATACCCAGGAAAGGAAATTCTTCCATTTGACTAGATATTGTCAAATTATGGTAGAAGTTCCCATTATTTCACTGTTTCACCAACACCTGGCATTGTCAAACTTTAAATTCTGCTGATCTGACAGTGTGAGATGGAATCTCATTGTCATTTTTATGTGTATTTCCCCTAGTGAATTGAGCCCTTTGTTTTTATGCATATATTTGTATATAGTTAAGATCATCCTGTATGCGTTTACTTTTGTATATTTTTACACATATGTTTTAATTATAAATGTAATTATAATTATATGTCCTTGTTATGGTGCTCTTCATAGACAATTTTTAATGGTTATATGATGTCCCAATGTATGAAGGGAATAAAACCTTCTTCCACTACTAGAAATTTAGGTTGTATCCAGCCTTTTACTATGATAGCTGAGACTCTGAATACGTTTGACTAGAAAGCTTTTTATGTGTTTTGGATTATTTCCTTGGCTTTCCAGAAGGTGAATTATTGGGCCAAATAGTGTGTACAATTCTATAGCTCTTGCTATGTATATTGCCAAATTGCTTTTCAAAAGTCTTGTACTGATATTCTTGCCAACCAGCAGTATACAATTAGCACCTGGAAGTTGAAGGGCATTTGCTGATGTCTTTTCCGTATTCTGGGGAGAGTGGTTCCAAATACTTTCTATAAGCAATTCAGAGTATTTCCTGGAAGGCACAGAGGAGGTACTGGCACTCAGGAGAAGGATCGAAGGCTGAAATATTACAGGGTGTCTTGTCCAGAGGAGAAGTCTGCTTCTCATCCCTTCCCAGGGAGGGCTGACTGCAAGAAAAAAAGCAAAGGCAACTTGTGACTAACTTAAGTCTGGCTGCTCAGAAGGCCCCGTTCTTTCCTTAGTTTCTTCTTAGCCCATCTCTGACATCTTTTTTAGTCTCCTTTCTTTTTTTCTTTTTTTGAATCTTGAAAATATATAAGCTTTATTCAAAAAAGAAACAAAAATAGAAAATGAAAAGGCTAAACAAATTATATATAAGAAAACTTTAGGAATAGCCTCTATACCCTCACTGTTGGTCTGTTCAAAAGCTCACAAGGGCCTCAGTTTATAACATAATGGGTCAGTCCTCCCCCTCGGACCTCTGATAGCCTCTGGGAATGTCATAAGATATTCAGTAACATGTGAAACTTATTGTCAACTTTCAAAGTCGTGAACTCCTTTATGTCGGCTTCCACTATAAAATAATGATCTTTGGTATCTTTTGTTTCTTTATTAATAAATCTATGATAGAGATTTCTGGGCATAGAATTCATAGACTTTTTTGGTTGATGTAGAATCTTATATTTACTAATTACTGCTTTGTTGATTTCTTCAATAATTTCATTAATTTTACAATAGGTTAAATGAGATTTCATGTACACAGGAATACCATTAAACTCATCGCAAGTGATAAATGGTATTTCTTTAATACTTTTTTGTTCTTTTGGGGGCTTCTGTGTGGGTGCAGGTTCCACAACTTTGAGTGATTCTTCAGAGTCAAGATCTGACTCCTTCACAGAGCTTTGGGTTACTGCTACTGGAGGCAAATGGGAGGGAATGTTTTCTTTCAGATGTTCTACATCTTTGTAATCTTCTTCAAGAGACTCATAGAGTTCCTTGAATGAACTGTTCATTTGCTCTTTTTTTTTTGAGACAGAGTCTCGCTTTGTTGCCCAGGCTAGAGTGAATGCCGTGGCGTCAGCCTAGCTCACAGCAACCTCAAACTCCTGGGCTCAAGCAATCCTACTGCCTCAGCCTCCCGAGTAGCTGGGACTACAGGCATGTGCCACCATGCCCGACTAATTTTTTCTATATATATTAGTTGGCCAATTAATTTCTTTCTGTTTCTAGTAAAGATGGGGTCTCGCTCTTGCTCAGGCTGGTTTCGAACTCCTGACCTCGATCAATCTGCCCGCCTCGGCCTCCCAGAGTGCTAGGATTACAGGCGTGAGCCATCGTGCCCAGCCTGTTCATTTGTTCTTGATACTGAATTTCCAATTCCAATTTATTTAGAAGTTCATTTACTATAATGATGTCATCTCCTGTTTTATTTAATATAGTCTTTAAGGTGGGTTCTTGACCACAGTTTCTTAATGACAGAGTTTTCTTAATATTGCCAATCTTTTCATTAACATGAGAGCATAACTGTTCCAGATCTGAGGGCATCCTTTCAGTCTAGCTGGATCGCAAGCTGCAGACACCCAACTCTCCTCCCTAGTCTCCTTTCGTTTTGATTTTCAAGTAAACGATGATTTCTGCAGATAAAAACATATGAGAGTTAGAAGTCACTTTTTTGTTTTTTGAGACAGGGTAAACAGGCTGCAGTTGTGTTATTATAGCTCACTGCAACCTCAAACTCCTGGGCTCAAGTGATCCTCCTGCCTCAGCCTCCTGAGTAGCTGGGACTGAAGGCTTATACCACCATGTCCAGCTAACCTTTAAAATATTTTGTAGAGAAGGGCTCTTGCTATTGCCCAGGCTGGTCTTGAACTCCTGGCCTCAAGTGATCCTCTTGCCTTGGCCTCCCATAGTGCTAGGATTATAGGTATGAGCCACTTTGTCTGGTCTTACTTTTTTTTTGTTTTTGTTTTTGTTTTTTTTTTTTTTTTTTTTTAGCAGATTCTTGCTCTTTCACTCAGGCTGGAGTGCAGTGGCATCATAGCTCACTGCAGCTGTGAACTCCTGGACTCAAGCTATATTCCTGCCTCATCCTCCCAAGTAGCTAGGACTATAGGTATGTGCTGTCGTGTCCAGCTAATTTTTAAATTTTTTGTAGAGACAAGATCTCACTGGTCTCAAACTCCTGGGCTCAAGTGATCCTGCCACCTCAGCCTCCCAAAGGGCTGGGATTATAAGCATGAGTCCCCATACCTGGCCAGGATTCACTTTTTAAGAAACTGAGTGAATTCCATTATTCTTTGAAAATAAGATAGTACATTATCTAGAATATTGTATTTAATACTTTATTAAATCTAACAAATATTAAATTATTAAACATTAAAATTTTTAAATCTAATGAATATTAGGCATTTAGGCTAGACCCTAAGGATACAATGTTGAACAAAATATATTACAATGGTTTATTGTTAGCAAGAATCCTATAATATTATACTTAGTATACATATACTCTATGGTATGCACACTGGTTATGGAGAATAATAACAGTCCTGTTTATTTTCAGCAATAATGCTTAATACATAATACTGCTATCATGACCAGCAGTGGCTGAGAATTTGTTGTTATGAAAAATTGTTTTTTCTGAGCACCGTTGGAAATGAGGTGTCACAGTATAGATGGGTAAATTTTCCTGAGTTTCCAGATCTTTCGTAGCTGAGCCAGCATGCCAGATTGGTTGCTTATTAAAACTGGCGCGGTGCCCTGCGGGGCTAACATGTTAATACTAAGTGGTGCTCCTCTCGGGCGCTGCCCTGCCCCTCATTAACGTCCCCCAGGATCTGCTGCTGCCGTATGGGTCTCCATTCTGCCCCTGATGTTCCGCTGAAAGCCTCCAGGAGTGGGGTTTCAGAGCCACTCATACATCATAGGTGACTCTTTAAAAAGAGATCTTAGAGATGGCAGGATAATTTAACAGCCGCGTGTAACATTTGTAGCTCCAGAGGCTAAGATAATGATGAAAGCCGTGAAACCTTGGGGTCCAGAGCAGGGTCTTTCACCTGAGAGGGTGAAGAAGGCACCTGGTTATCTATGCGTGCTGTGGAGGGGTCTCTTTTCATTTTTTTGATCTTCCTTTGAATGTTCATATACTTGCTAACAGGTCACGAGGGAAGGAGGATATAGAAGTAGCCAAAGAGAGCACTGGGATATTTTGAGTTGGTATGATACAGTGAGTCCTTTTCCTTGTAGGGTGGAAACTGGAAGAAAGATGAATGCTTCTCTCTTTGCCCATAGACCTGGGTAAAGCTGGCCACACAGCCTGGTCTGGAAAATTCATAGCTACAGATACCATGCTTCAATTCCTCATGGAGAGGGCTTTCTCAGGCTATATCCTTCCCTGAACTCTAAGGCCTGGTTTTTATTCCCTTATGCACACATTTTCTGACAAGATTAGGATACTAATACTCTGGGATAAAATTTCTCAATATGAAAAAATTGCCTCTGATTTATTAATCTTATAAGCATATTCGTTATTAACACTATTATTAAAACTAATGAATTCCACTTGGCTTTGAATCGCCATATAATTAGAGAAATAAAATTCTCTTTCTGCATGCTGAACTCATTGACAATGGATAATTTGAATACTCCAGCCAGTTCTATTATTAATTTCAGGGTTGTTCAATTCTGCTTCGATTAAAACCAAACATTTATTTTATTACTTTGAATTGAATTGTTATCTTTGAGAAAGTAATGTGGGTAATATATGCACAAGGCAATATATGCAAAGGTAATAAAATTCAAACAGTATAAAATAGTACTCAGGGAGAGTTAAGGCTCTGTCTCACACTGACCCTATGTGTGTCTGCCCCTACTCAATGGCAACTGCTGTTGTCAGGGTTTTTTTGCGTGTGTATGTATCTTTTGAGAGATCTGTTTATTTATATCTCTATGTGGCTCTATCCATATCTGCTTTTATTTTACATAAATGGGAACAGAGTTTATACTTTTCTGCCTTTGCTGTTTACTTAATGTAATGTCTTGTCCATAGCTTCATATCTTTTTTTAATGGCTCCAAAGCATTTCACTGTAATCCAAAAATGTATGGAGCACCTACCATGTGCTGAGTGCTGCCTGGGAAGTAAGCATGAATATGACAGGCCTCCATCTCCTTGGGGCTCACGCTTTTTTTTTTTTTTTTATAATTACCCAGGTAATTATAAAAAAAGATAGGCTGTAGGTTTGGTATAAGGGAGGTACAAGCAGAGTTCAAAGAATGAATTTAGGAGGAAGAGATTTTTTTTTTTTTTGAGACAGAGTCTTGCTTTGTTGCCCAGGCTAGAGTGCTGTGGTGTCAGCCTAGCTCACAGCAACTTCGAACTCCTGGGCTCAAGCAATCCTCCTGCCTCAGCCTCCCCAGTAGCTGGGACTACAGGCGTGCGCCACCATGGATGGCTAATTTTTTCTCTATGTATTAGTTGGCCAATTAATTTCTTTCTATTTATAATAGAGATGGGATCTCACTCTTGCTTAGGCTGGTTTCGAACTCCTGACCTCGAGCAATCCACCCGCCTCGGCCTCCCAGAGTGGTAGGATCACAGGCGTGAGCCACCGCGCCCGGCGGAGGAGGAGATTGATTCTATATGGAAGACATGAGAAGTCTTCCCAGAAGTGGAGGATTTGAACAAGGTACTGAATAGTCAGTAGATCTTGGACAGGTGCCTATGTGGGCCAAGGACACCCAGGCAGGCACAGGTGGAAAGGGATGCAATGCTGAATTTGTTCAGGGCATGCATGTGGGATGGGGGTGGGACATCCAGTAGTGGTGGTTGAGGGGGTGTTGGCGGCAGGATGGGAGTGGGTGTAAAGCCGGAAAGATGGTTTGATGCTTTCTTTGAATGTTAGACTGAGGAACAAAGCAGTGTGTGTGTGCGTGCGTGCGTGTGTGTGTGTGTGTGTGTGTGTGTGTGTGTGTGGAAGGGAGGCCTGGGGAAGTGGGTGGAGACGAAGGAGGGAAGGCTTTTGTGTAGGCCAGATGTAGGGAGGGACTGAATTACAGCAAGTTTTGTGGGAGGGGAAAGGAAGGGATGGATTCCTGAGATATCACGGAGCTAATTTTTCTTATGAATAAGGGTTGGCAGCTTTGTAACATCATTAGCCATTCTAAATCTATTCCCTGATGAACTAGGAGTTTTGAATTCCTAATGAGGACAATCTGAGTGACAACCCATTTAGGATAATATACTTTAATAGAAAAGTCAAAGACACTTATTTCACCAGAGACATGCAACACCATTACTCTGCTGAAGAAAAAATAAGTGTGGGGTGGTACCCTCTGCCATGCGGCCATCACGGACATGGCTGATTGGAAAAGTCACTGAATAATTGTGTATGTGCCATTCTGAATTGGAACAGAGATCACACTTCTGTGTCCAATTGTGCCACCACTTGCAAAGGTGATTTTTACAAGTGAAAGTGCTAGAAAATCTTTAAAGGGCAAAAAATGAAGGAAAAGAAAATGCTGCAGATAACCTTAAGAAAGTATAAATGACATTTTGCAAGCCAATTTCATGAACTTGTCTCTAGCATGAGCACTGCGGTGACAATTGGTCATTACTTGTTTTTCTTCATTATTTTGGAATCTCTCACAATTCCAAATGGGAACTGTGAATTATTGGGAAATGGGGAATTAGACAATTAACACATGAATTTGCCAAATTCAAATTGACTAGATTCTTAAAACAATATATTATATTCCTTGCAGCCCATACATAGTAGCTTTTTTTTTTTTTTCAAACTAGACCTGTCTTTGCCCTCTAGGGAGAAATACATGTAGCACAGTAAGTGAAATTAATACCTTTTCTATGTGCCCCCAATAAATAGTTTCTTGCCCCGAGCAAGTGGCTATTTGCAAGGCCTGTCAAATATTTCAAATTGCAAGCCGGAGAGACACTCAGGTGAGTGGGTCACACTGCCTTTGTTTGGTATAAGCCACTTTAAAATTTCAAAGTGGGCACTGAGTCACAGCAGAGGTTCCATGAGTCCTTATAGTACTCTAGGTTGGGGATTTTCTGTGACCTGAGAGTTATGACTATGTTGAGTGAGGACAATTGGCTGGAAATCTTCAACCTTTTTTTTTTTTTTTGAGACAGAGTCTCACTCTGTTGCCCAGGCTAGAGTGAGCGCCGTGGCGTCAGCCTAGCTCACAGCAACCTCAAACTCCTGGGCTCAGGCAATCCTGCTGCCTCAGCCTCTCCCGAGTAGCTGGGACTACAGGCATGCGCCACCATGCCCGGCTAATTTTTTTTGTATATATATTAGTTGGCCAATTAATTTCTTTCTATTTATAGTAGAGACGGGGGTCTCGCTCTTGCTCAGGCTGGTTTCGAACTCCCGACCTTGAGCAATCCGCACGCCTCGGGGTCCCAGAGAGCTAGGATTACAGGCGTGAGCCACCGCGCCCGGCCTCTTCGACCTTGATATACCTTGGAGACCAGGGTGGCTGGGACAGGTGAGGGGAAGGTGTGGAAGTGCACAAGCTGTTGGCTAGTTGAGACATTGTCCAGGCTCCAAAACAATGCAAAAATTTCTTCTGCAACTTGCTTTGTCCTTGGCCTTCTCTGAACACTCCCTGAGACAGACACGTCTAATTGTTAGAAAGCTTCTGAAATACTGAGTTGATGTCTGCTTCTTCATAACCCACGTGTTCTAGCCCTACCAAAAGAGCAGACCCTTAGGGTGCATAAGACTCACCTGGGGTTGCTTTTGCCTTTTCTCTCCTCTTAAATATTTTTACAATGGAAAATTTTAAACATAACAGAAAGTAGAGAAGAATTATATTAGAAAGACTATGCATTCATTGTCTACGCTTAGCAGTTATCAATATATTGAAAACATTATTTCATTAATCTCTTCTGCTTTCCTAATGGAGTAATTTAAAGCAAATCTCAGTCATCTTATTTTTTTTTTGAGACAGAGTCTCGCTCTGTCGCCCAGGCTAGAGTGAGTGCCGTGGCGTCAGCCTAGCTCACAGCAACCTCAAACTCCTGGGCTCAAGCAATCCTCCTGCCTCAGCCTCCCGAGTAGCTGGGACTACAGGCATGAGCCACCATGCCCGGCTAATTTTTTCCATATATATTAGTTGGCCAATTAATTTCTTTCTATTTATAGTAGAGACGGGGGTCTCGCTCTCGCTCAGGCTGGTCTCGAACTCCTGACCTCAAGCAATCCTCCCACCTCGGCCTCCCAGAGTGCTAGGATTACAGGCGTGAGCCACCATGTCCGGCCTCAGTCATCTTATAATTTGATCTGCATATACTTCGCTGCGCGTCTTTGCAAGATGACATATTTTTCCTACGTATTCTTAAAGTCATTATCACACACACAAATTTAATAATAATTTCCCTAATATTATTTGGTACTTAATACATATTCACATTGTCCTGATTGTCTCCAAAATGTCTTTTAAAGGTGGGTCATTTGAATCCGAATGCAAACAGCATCTATATATTACATATTCATTGGATTTTATATATTTTTTTCTTCCTTTTATTTCGTCATACTATGGATTTTATATTTCTTAAGTGCCTTCTAATCTATGACAGTCCCCCCATCCACTTTAGTTTTTTCATTTTTTATTTCTTTACTTGCAATCTTAGCAAGCAGACCCCCATCTACTTTAAAAATACCTTTTACACATTGAAGAAAGAAAGCACTTTTAGGACCCCTGCACCTAAACTCACAGATCAATCTTGACCCCACTAAAAGTAGGACACCTCCAGCTACGACATATTAGGAAACGCACAGCACTACCTCTCATGTATTCTTGCCCCCCAAAATGGAACTAAATCTAAACACATCTCAGATCTGACTATCAATTTACAGAAAATAGAGGCAGATGAATTACAATGCACCACGAGGAAATAATCAGCCAAAGCCAGAATGTGGCACATTCTGTAGGAGAAATTATTTGGTTTCTTCAAAATATAGATAGTATTTTTAAAGTAGATGGGGGTCTGCTTGCTAAGATTGCAAGTAAGAAAGGTGCTCCCTTAAAAGGGCCAAGCTCATCATCAAATAGTAGGCATTTCTGGGAAAGAGAAAGAGGCAGAGAGAGGTCTTCAAAGAGAGAATGGACCCCTAAGTAATTCCATATGGCCGTGGCTGGGGGAGTTGAAAATAAGAGAGAGGAAAGCTGACTGTCAAAGCCTCCTGTCCACAGGTTCCCCCAGCATCTGCTCTTCTAGAAAATGCTACCTGAGCATTTAGAGATGTAAGGGCCAGGTATCTTTACCTAGCTTAGCTCCAGGGGCCTAGGCAAAGTGGTCAAGGTTGTGACACTTGTCTCTCACAGTTTCCCAGGTCCTGTGTGTGTCTCCCCACCTTCCCACCAGCCCAGTCATGGAATGTTCTGCTGTTCCCTAGGCTGTTCAGATAAAACCAACTCCCAGGTGCTAGTGATGTGACCTTCCTGGGAAGGTGCAAGGGGGACATTTGGAGAGAGGGAAATGCTTGCTACTCAGAATCCGGAGACTTGCACAAAAATCTCATTAATGGACGGATTGCTCTTGGGCTAAACTTCAATATCTTTGGCTTCCTTTTCTCATCTGTCAAGCAAAAACACCTTACTTAGATGATCTTAATATCTAGAACTTGTTTTTCTGTGAGTGTCTATATGTGTGATAGCAGGCCGGGGGTTGGAGGATACTTTTAAGCAGGGGGCGTTTCTGGTACCTTCTAAATCAGTCACATCCTATGCATCCTGCTCCATGTTCCTCCCCTGAGAGATGTCAGGAAGCCAGGGGGCTCAGGGTGAGGGCAGGAGGTACCATGGTTGTGATCTGTGCCCTCTGTGGCCATGGGCTGGGGACCACCAGATGGATTACTCTTTGAAAATATAAGGAGCAACTAGAGGAATTAACAGATGCTGACTGCTGCACATGGCATTGTTCTCAGGCAAGGGACAGACATGCGGAGTCCCATTCATATATATTTACTGCACTGGGCTAGGTCCCTTAGAGAAAGTAGGTGACACGCCACCTCTGCCTTCTGTCAGCTTTGACATTAAAAGGCACAACTTTATAAATGGGAAGTATGAATGTTCTTGAAAAAAGATTCACCTCTCTTGTGACATCTCTTTTTCTACTTGCTGATTTTGGTCTTTTTCAGTGCACTGTGCTAATGGGGCCACAGTGAGTTTAGTCTTTTGGCTTGACTTCTGGTGTCCTTTGCCTCCGCTCCTATCCTTTTTTAAACAGAGATGGGGTCTTGCTGTGTTGCCTACCCTGGCCTCGAGCTCCTGGGCTTGAGATCCTCTCATCTCAGCCTCCCGAGTAGCTGGGATTATAGGTGCTCACGACTGTACCTGGCTCTCCTCTGCTGTTTTTAAACTTTTCATAGGTTTGGTTTGCTGGATTTTTTTCCTTTTTCTTTTCTCTTTCATTCTTTTCCTTTTATCTCTCTCTTCTTCCCCTCGCCATTCTCCTTTCTTTTATCTCCTTTTCTGCCTCATTCCCTTCTTTCCAATACAGTTTTATTCAAGTCCTATACAATTTCACCTACTCTGTGAAAAAGGGCAAATGTGCCACAGATGGTCATGCAAACAATAGTTAAAATATAAAGTAATAATGCTATTGTAAAATTAAATCTACAAATTTAAAGCAAGGTACTTTTAGCTGTATAATGATGAAAATAACTTACTTCGACTCAGGGTTAGGGCAAAGGTTTCACAGAAGACTTGGAATTTGGTGTGGGTGTTTTTTAAAAGACAGATTCTTGCTGGTGACTGGGCTAGAGTGCAGTGGCACCATCATAGCTCACTGCAACCTCAAACTCCTGGCCTCAAGTGATCCTCCTGCCTCAGCCTCCTGAGTAGCTGGGACTATGGATATGTGCCACCATGTCTGGCTAATTTTTCTACTTTTCATAGAGATGGGGTCTTGCTATGTTGCTCAGGCTATATAGTCCAACTCCTGGCCTCAAGTGATCCTCCTGCCTCAGCCTCCCAAAGTGTTAGGATTAGAGGTGTGAGCCACTGAGCCCAGCCTGGTGTGGGTCTTGAAGGATGTGTAAGAGTTCACCAAGTGTGTAGTGGTGGGAAGAAGTACTTGTGTAGGTGATGGAGCCAGCAAGTCAAGAGAGCAGCAGGAAGTCTGGAGTGGCAGAGAGCTTCCAGCATGTGAAGGGGTGAGTAAGGTAGGAGAGATAGGTCAAAGCCCGGTGCTCAAGAGTTTTGTAAGTGATGTTGAGAAGTTTAGAAATTTATTCTGGTCAAAAGGATGTTGCAAACTTTCCAAACAGAGGATATGTATTGTCGGCTCTGAATTTAGTTAAAAGCTCAAAATTATACTATCAACACTAGTAATAGTAATAGCTGACATTATTGTGCATTTATTATGTGTTAGAGACCCCATGTTCACCATTTTCTATCCATTATTGCATTTGATTCTTTCCATCACGTCACAGCTTGGGAGTGTTATGGGATGAATGGTGTCCCCCTCAAATTCATCTGTTGAAGTCTTAGCCCCCAGTATCTCAGAAGGTAATCATTTTGGCAGATAAGTTCTTTTTTTTTTTTTTTTTTTTTTTGAGACAGAGTCTCACTTTGTTGCCCAGGCTAGAGTGAGTGCCGTGGCATCAGCCTAGCTCACAGCAACCTCAAACTCCTGGGCTCAAGCGATCCTTCTGCCTCAGCCTCCCGAGTAGCTGGGACTACAGGCATGCACCACCATGCCTGGCTAATTTTTTGTATATATATTTTTAGTTGGTCAAGTAATTTCTTTCTCTTTTTAGTAAAGACGGGATCTCGCTCAGGCTGGTTTTGAGCTCCTGACCTAGAGCAATCTGCCCGCCTAGGCCTCCTAGAGTGCTAGGATTACAGGCGTGGCCTAGATAAGTTCTTTAAAGAGGTATTTAAGTTAAAAGAGGCTGTTAAGGTGGGGGCTCTAATCCAATTTGAATAGTGTCTTTATAAGAAGAAATGTGAACGTGCAGAGACACCAGACGTGTGTGCACACACAGGGACGGCCGTGTGGGGCACGCAGGGAGAGATCCTCTGCAAGCCAAGGAAAGAGACCTCAGAATGAAATCAACCTTGCCGACATCTTGACCTTGGACTTCTAGCCTCCAGAACTGTGAGAAAAACCGACTGTTACTTGAGTCACCCGGTCTGTGGCGTTTGTTATGGCAGCCCTAGCCAACCGATCCCTGGAGGCCGTTAGACCCATCTCGTAGCTGCAGTGACCAAGGCCATTTTCCTGTGATTCCACACCAAACCCATGGCAGCGAGGGCGTTGAGCCCTAAGTCACTGCACCTCAGGGCCTTCTCAGAGTCTGAAGGGGCCCACGGCTGTGGGGAATACCAAGCATGGGTTCACGCGGGGTTTTAAAGGCGATCTAAAGGGGTGGTAGAGGAATGGGCCCATGCTAAAGGCTAGCTGTGTTTCCTACACCCTTTATTCATTCAGAAGTATGCCACTAACTCGTCTCTTTTTCCTAGTTATATTATGTAACATAAAAAAGAAATCTTATAATTTCTTACAGATCAACGGTGAGAATCTGGAGGTATATTTTAAAACTCAGGAAACAGTCCATATTAAGGTGATCCAGAAAGATCTATGAGGCTGCCTCCCTTGCTGTGAACTACGTGCTTTAGGTTACAAATGATTACTGCCATCATCCACAGCTGCTGGGCGTCACCCATGTCTGTTGCCCGTCGGATCACCCAGCCATCAGCCTGGCTTTGCGGAGTGCACAGTTTTGGTTTCCCAGGGTATAACTCAGTGTCAGAGGTGTTTATGTGCTGCTTAAGCCGCTGCAGCCTAGAGATAGGGAACACACTCTAAATGCTAGTAACTTATATTTTCGGAGTGCTGGGTTTGTGCTAACAAATCAGAGAAGGTGGCCCAGCAGGGTTGGGACTTGACACTAATGTTAAGAATCTGGCCTCCCACTGCCATGCCCAGCCCACCAGATCCGAGCAAGGAGGGCAAGGGGGCCGTACGGGGCACGGGGCCTAGGAGTCAGCATCTGGATACACAGCCACTTGAGAATTCCATGTGTCCTTGTCCCTTTTCGACAACATGAGGGAATTTACAAAAGCCTTCTCCTGACTGTGCTGGGGGCTCATTGGAAATATGAGGAAGATTTGAATATGCCTTATTGGTTTCCCTTTCTCTGCCTCCTCCTCGTCCTTTCATTTTATCCCCACCCCCACCCCCCGTTGTGTTTGAGACAGAGTCTCACTCTGACACACTGGCTAGACTACAGTGGCATCGTCGTAGCTCACTGCAGCCTCTAACTCCTGGGCTCTAGTGATCCTCCTGCCTCGAGATGTGGTCCTTGCCAGGGAGCTGCGACTATAGGCGAGCGCCACCAAGTCTGGCTAAGTTTTCTATTTTTAGTAGACATGGGGCCTCTCTCTTGCTCAGACTGATCTCAAACTCCTGAGCTCAAACGATCCTCCTGCCTGGGCCTCCCAGAGTGCTAGGATTACGGGCATGAACCACGGTACCTGGCCTATTCCCATTTTTCTTATGAAAACAAAAGATACAAAGATGGGAAGAAAAGACTATGCTATTAGTAAAAAATATTCTGGATGTGTAGTCAGGAGACCCGGATTTTGGTTCTGACTTTGCCCCTAATTAGCCATGTGACTCTGGGGCAGGCATTTTGCCTCTCTGGGCCTCCATTTCTGACTCTGTAGAATGAAAGGGTTAGACCATGTAATTTCTAACATGTGATGATCCTAACCTCTCTGAGTTCTGTGAAATAAAGTTGAAAGACAGAGGTTTAAGCATATCAGCTAGCATGCATTGTTGGTGTCACGGTCAGACCCGAGAGAATGCCATGATGTGCTCCTTTGTTTTTCCTGTCCCCTCCCTCCCCCCTATCTTCTCCAGCTGTGTGCTCCTGGTTCCTGCTGGGGGTAAGTGCCTTGCTCTTGGGCATTCCATGGACCATGCTTCAGGCATTTTCCAATCCTAACCTTGTCAGCCAAACTTTACCAGTTTTGGGTCTTAGTCCCCTGTAGCATGCTCAGGTGAAAGAAACAGAATGGATGAACGATTTCCTACTAAGGAGTAAATAATTTATTGTCTCCAAAATGGCATCATTTTTCAGATGCCATAGCCCCTTCAGTCCAGTAACCACTTACTGAGCACCCACTGTGTGCAAAGCACTGTGCTATTGACTATAGTATAGGGATGTAGGTAAGTAAGATGTGGTCCTTGCCCTACGAATGCACACTGTAGGGAGGGAGGCACACTATTGATGGTGATGCAAGCACCTGTACGAGGAGAGGAGGAAACTGTGCTGAGCTGGGTCTTGCTGGCTGAAAGGCAGCGGTGGGTGTGTGTCGGGGGGCAGGCTGGTTGCCAAAACCCTGTTGGATAAAGGCCGGGGAGAATTCAAAGTGTGTTTAGTGAAAGGCAAATAGTGTGGGGGGTGAGTTGAAGAGTTGAGTGTGAGGATGGGATCGGGAGAAGATGAAGTGCAGGGGAAGCAGAGTGACTGGGTGTTGAGGGCCACATCGAAAAATCTGGGCTGCCTTCTGTAGGCAGCTGGGAGCCATTGAAGGGTTCTGGCGTGAGCAAAGCTGTGTTCTCCCTAGAATTCAGCATGTTTGGAGGGAAGGAGTGGGAAGTGTGGATGCAGCCATGGTCTTTTTGCATGAAAGCTCCAGAGTTCTAGACTTCAGGGGGCATATAGGTGCCAGAACTGATAGGAGACACCCTCTATGACCCTATAACAAGTGTGTTCGGAATAGGGGATATTGGTGGCTTTGTTGAAGTAGTTGAGCAGTTTGGTTTTGGATCACATAGGAAACTTCTCTGGAGATTCTTGGGGTGATTTGGGAGGAACTGGAGGGGTCTGGGTGGAGGTAGAGCCAGAGAAATGACTTTGTGTGAATGTCAACCATCTCACTGGGAAGCTATTGTAAGAGGAGAGGAGGAGGTTGCGAAGGCCGTGAACTAGGGCAGTGGCATGGGAGAAAAGGGGGGCACTGATGACTAAGTCTTTGTGGAGCTGCAGGGATTGGGATGTGGCTTTTATGGTGTTTCCCCAAATATAAGACAGGGTCTTACATTTATTTTTCCTCAAGAAGAGCTTATTTTCAGAGGATGTATTATTTTTTTAAGCTCGGTACAACAATCCACACTTATTCAAATATAGTTATCTTCTTCTGGAACATCATCATAACTCCAAGTCCTGAATTCCATCCTGAATTTCTTGCGACTCTATTTCCTTTAGAACCACTGGCCCCAACCTCTCATGTCAGCAATAGAGCTCTCATGGGGCAGATGAGAAGGGCTGCTCGTCTTCTGTACCACTCCAGTAGGAAATGCATGGGTTGTGCAGATACTCTGCGTAGCCACGCCCATCACTAGGTCTTATTTTCAGGGTAGGGCTTATATTGCTCAAATGCTTACAAATTCTGCTAGGGCTTATTTTATAGGTAGGTCTTATTTTCGGGGAAACACCATAGTCACATCCCACGGTGGAGGTGGCCCTGGGGGTGGGCACTTGTCTGGCCTCTGCACAAGGCTGATGTATCCAGACTTCTTTCCATGCTTCCAAAGCCTCCACAGGTTGAGGTGGGAGTGTGGGGGCAAATACAGTGAGCCCTTTGTCACCTTCGACTTGCTCATCGATATCCTGGGAGACACCATTGATCTAGCACCTTCTTTTTATTTTTTATTGTTTGGACTGTCTGAAAGCCCAGAGATTAGCCATTGGGCTTTTTCATGTCTCACTAGGGAGAGAGCATTAGGGAGGATCGGAAGGAAGACGAACTGGCCTCTCCTCTTTTCTCCTGGGTCTGCCGGACAAACAGATCCTGGCAGCTGGCTTACCCACCTCGCCCGGGGAAACCTGGAGAGTGAGCCCAGGCAAAGTGGGAAGAAGACAGGCCCTTCCGTGCAGGTTAGTGACCGGAGGGAGATGCGGAGAATGGGTGTCAGGAGGCCGAGGGCTTATCCCAGCTGGAGTAGAGTCGCCTTTCACATCTCGGCGCCCCCTGATCTTGCATTCTCGCCGCAGCACCCACTCAGATACGCTCAACACATCCACTTCGGTAACTCGATTACTCTCGCAGGCGCTTTTAAATAATGCACCTCCCATCAGGTGGGGCGCTCAATCATTCAGCACAGGGCCCAGCGCCTCTCCTCTAATATCACTTTACACACAGCTAATGAACACAAGTTCCCAACAAGTGACTGCACCAGTCAATAAAGGACGGCGCAATCCTACCTGCCCGCGCCGGTCGCCGCCGCCTCTGGAGCCAATTAGCCCGCTCCTTCCCGGGCGCCGCGGGAATGCGTTTCCCAAAGTGGCTCCGCGCGCCCCGGGGTTATTATCTTTCTCCGGGTCTCCTTCCTCGCAGAGGGCATGCAAAACACGCGGGGGGCGGTGGCAGTTGTGCTGACAGGCTGGACAGGCTGGTGCAGGGAGCTGGGGATACGATTTCAATGCGCGAGCCAACGCCAGCGCCTTGGTCCCAGCAGAGGGGTGCAGAGTGAGGTGGGATGCAGGAAGAAATGAAAGTGCCAGTTCCTCTTTTGCTCCTGTCCTTTCTTCGGCCGGCCCTGCTGCTGTGAGATCCCGGTTGGGGTGAAGGCACCATCCCTGTGCCGGGCGTCAGGGCGCATGGACGATCTCCGCTTGGGTGGCTTCAGGCAGGAAAACTCACCGAGATCTTAGTTGGCTGTCCTGCGGAATTTCAACTCTGCCTCTCCCCCTGGGCTGCTGGGAGGACCAAATGATAAAATGTCTGTGAAGATACTTCGTAAAAGTGAAGCTCCGCACAGATATACAGTGTGGAGTGATGATTTGGGGAAGTGGAGACAGCGCTGGCTAGAAGACAGTAGAGTAGAGCCTTGAATTATTTTCTGCTCAGCTTTGCCAGCTTAGGGGCCCTGGGCACGACACTGCACCTATATGGGACTCAGTTTTCTTAAGGAGAAGTTGGGGAAAATAAAACCTACTTCATAAAGTTGTTTGAAAATTAAAATAGGCAATGGCTGTGGCTATTTAGAAAACTGTGGAGTGTTCTAGAAATTGAATTATTTAGTATTGCCTATGTTAATTTCATTGTGATCTTAATCCAGCTCTCTCTGGCCCTTGTGTATTTCATTTGCACCATATTGTTTTCCACTAGGTTTATTATTATTATTATTTTTTGTAAACAGATGGAGTTTTGCTATGTTGCCCAGGCTGTATGCAGACTCCTGGGCTCGAGTGATCCTCCTGCCTCAGCCTCCCAGGTAGCTGGGACTACAGGCATGCGCCACCATGCCCGGCTAATTTTTTCTATATATATTAGTTGGCCAATTAATTTCTTTCTATTTATAGTAGAGATGGGGTCTCGCTCTTGCTCAGGCTGGTCTCGAACTCCTGAGCTCAAACGATCCGCCCACCTCGGCCTCCCAGAGAGCTAGGATTACAGGCTTGAGCCACCGCGCCCGGCCGGGACTCAGTTTTCTTAAGGAGAAGTTGGGGAAAATAAAACCTACTTCATAAAGTTGTTTGAAAATTAAAATAGGCAATGGCTGTGGATATTTAGAAAACTGTGGAGTGTTCTAGAAATTGAATTATTTAGTATTGCCTATGTTAATTTCATTGTGATCTTAATCCAGCTCTCTCTGGCCCTTGTGTATTTCATTTGCACCATATTGTTTTCCACTAGGTTTATTATTATTTTTTTTTTGTAAACAGATGGAGTTTTGCTATGTTGCCCAGGCTGTATGCAGACTCCTGGGCTCGAGTGATCCTCCTGCCTCAGCCTCCCAGGTAGCTGGGACTACAGGTGTGTACCACTGTGCCTGGCTTTTCATTTCCATTGGTTTCGATACTGCTTTTCCTTTAGTTTGAAACATGTCTCTCCTCTGTTCTAGGTCTTCTCAAGGAGACAAGATTCCGAGGCAGAGCTCGCATGGGCCAAGTGTGCAATGGGTTGGTTCTTCAGTGGCAGCTATTCCATCGAAGGATTTGTATACAGTCAGTGCTTTTCAAATGCTGCAGATCTGCTGAGATCACTCGAGCACCCGGGCCTGCCTTCTGAATGTTATCTCATTTCCAAGAAAGATGGTAGTGGTCTGACTCAATGAAAGGAACAAATGTGAACCTAGAGGGTTATTCTTTGACAATTTATCATTTCTGTGGTGTCCTTTTCCTTTGATTTAATGAATAAGTCTCGTTCTCTAAGCCAATTGTGGAAGTCAGTCACTCATCATGAGTTCTCTCTCCCTAGTGAGGGAGTGAAGTCCTTCATGATGGGACCTTGTTGTAACTAATGGGATGAGACTAGAAGAGGCATCTCTTGAGTAAAAGTTATACTCTTTACATCAGTCTAACATAGTATCTTAAACAGAAGGTGTGATTCGATTAAAATGCCTTTATTTCTCCAGATTAGAAGTATCAACCCTTTTGAAACTTTAAGGCTACACATTTATTGAATTTATGTAGAGTTTTGAGCAGGATGAATTTCTATAGGGACGGGCAGTGGTGACTCTTGTGATTTTGTGCCTGGTGCAAGATTGCTAACAACAACTCTCTGTTTCAACCTGTTAATTGCTCGTTGAGTTTCTGTGATGTGTGCAACACTATGCTGAGCTTTGTGGGAGACACAAATAAGGGAGAAAGATGGCTTCTGCACTCAAATTAACTCTTACTTACACAGGGTCTGCATTACAGAGAAGTAGCAGGGCTGGACTGTTTTCCTTTGCAGTTATTAATGAATGCTTTCTTGTAGTACTTGGGGGCCTAGCATCAAACCTTGTGACCTCAGACCTCCATAATTTATTTCTGGGAGTCCAAACCTTGGTACAGAGAGTCATACCCTCTCTTCCTGTTTCCTCTACAATAACACCGGCCACAGTAATATTCGGCAAGTTTGTGATTTGCCAAAGGGATCTCTAGAATGGCTTGAGTTCATTGATATCGAAAAATCATAAACTACAGAGATGACAGCAGTAAAAGGAGGCAGGAATGGTTAGGACTGGAAAGGGAGCATACGTTGTATGTCAGAACAAGGTCTATTTTTGGGGTGTTGAAAATAATTTATGTAGTCCTGATCATTTTAAGAACTTCCCAAGACTGGATTGGTGGTTTTCTTCCCTGCCCCCATCCCCACCTCTAATCTAGTTCTTCAAGTCACTGTGTAGAAAGTTATTTCAAATGTTCCCGTAAAGACACAACTTCTTTAATTATGAAAGCCAAGCATACTCAAGTCCGCAAGAGAGTTAACAGAAGAGGTGGTGCAGCCAAGCCACACGCTGAATCCAGATCTCAGGCTAGTTTCCATTTGGAGCCAGTACAGGTTGGGCGTCCCCAAATCCAAAAATCTGAAATCCTCGAAATGTTTCAAAATCTGAAATTTTTTGAGTGCTGACATGACGCTCAAAGGAAATGCTCATTGGAACATTTCAGTGTTTGTATTTTTGGATTTGGGATGTTCAACTGGTAATTATAATGGAAATATTTCAAAATCTGAAAATATCTGAAATCTGAAACATTCTGGTCGTAAAGCATTTCAGATAAGAGATACTCAACTTGTGGTCAGTCTTCCTCCTTGTGATTAATAATATGCAAACAAACTGGGTCCCTGCACAGTCAATGATTAATGCTCTGTGTGTGTGTGTGTAAAGGGTGACATGAGTACACTATTGATAAGCCCTAATACTGCATTTAAGTTTTTTTTTTTTTTTTGAGACAGAGTCTTACTCTGTTGCCTGGGCGCTGTGGCATCGACCTAGCTCACAGCAACCTCAAACTCCTGGGCTCAAGCAATCCTCCTGCCTCAGCCTCCTGAGTAGCTAGGACTACAGGCACACACAACACCTGGCTAATTTTTCTATTTTTAGTAGAGATGGGGTCTCACTTTTGCTCAGGCTGGTCTCAGACTCCTGAGCTCAAGAGATCCTCCTGCCTCAGCCTCCCAGAGTGCTGGGATTACAGGCACGAGCCACTAGGGCCCAGGGAGTGCTGTATCTGATTTAACAAGGTGATGGCTGGGTATTGTGCATGAGATGAGTGTGAGGTTTTTAAAATTTTATTTTGTAAAATTTTAACAAAGCATTATGATATGGAAAACACAGCACAAGACCATTTCACTGGAAAGTTTTCATTTACTGTTAACAGAAAGAAGATCAAGTAATGTACGGATAAATACGTATAAAGTACAGTGTGATTTCCTGCTGTGCCCCCCATCTGGCATCTTCAGTGAGGAGAAGATTGGGATGTGAGTGAAGGATGCAGGACAGCAGCAGGGGTTCAGGCTTAAGCTGCCTGCACCAACTCCATCCCAGAACTACTTGGCTGGAGACAGGGGAGAGGTTGTGCTTTCAATCTGTTCAGTCTTAAGTTTGGGTTAGCATCTTTCTTCCCTTTAAACATCTTTAAAATGGACATATTCAAGTATACACAAAGGTAGAGAGAGTAGCTTAATAAGCCTCCATGTACCCATTATCTAGCTTCCACGATTATCGACATTTCCTAATCTTATCTCATCCATTACCACTGCCCTGCCCCCTGTTTTTCTGAAGTATTTTGAAACAAATCCAAGATACCATGTTTTGTCTCTTGCCAATACTTTATTATTCATTCTAACCAATAAGAACTTAAAAAAATTACATAGACTTGATGCTATTATCACATCAAATATAAATTCCAATAAATAATATCCAATGCCTAGTTCATATTCAGTTTTGCTAATTGTCACAAGAATGTTTTCTTCCAGTTGTTTTTATTGAATAAGAATGCAAATAAGCTTTACCTACTGCATTTAATTGATTTTCTTATACTGTTTTAACCTACAGCGGGCCCCTCATGTCTGTGGGTTCCACACTAGCGGATTCAACAAACTATGGATCACAAAAATATTCAGGGAAGAAAATCCTATAAAAAGTAACAATACAACAATAAAAAATAATACAAAAAAGAAACAATACAGTGTAATAACTATGTAGCATCTACATTGTGTTAAGTATTAAAAGTAATTTAGAGGTGATTTTAAGTTTACGGGAGAATGTGTGTAGGTTATATGCAAATATGCAAATACTAAGCTATTTTATATAAGTAACTTGGGCATCTGCGGATTTTGGTATCTGCAGATTTTGGAATCTGTAAGGGGGGTCCTGGAACCAATTCCCTGCAGACACCAAGGGACAACTGTATTTGATTTCCATGCTATCGATTTGTTAGAGAAACTGATATTTGTATTCCAGGGGATAAAATGGTCTTTGGCAGATGAAAATCACTGGATTGAGAACCAGGAGACTCATGCTCATGGCCCATCTCTACTACTAATTACCAGTGTGGTCTTGGGATACGAAGTTGACCTTTCTGAGTGTCAGTTTCCTTATCCAGAATATGAAAGGGTTTGACCAGGTGGTCTTTGAGATCCCTTCCTAAACAGCAAGAGACAGGACAGAAATGGCTGCTATACTTTGTATGTGCTACCGTGTTTCCCCGAAAATAAGACCTACCCATAAAATAAGCCCGAGCAGGATTTCTAAGCATTTGTGCAATATAAGCCCTACCCCGAAAATAAGACCTAGTGATGGGCGTGGCTAGGCAGCGTATCTGCACAACCCATGCATTTCATAGTGGAGTGGTAAAGAAGATGAGCAGCCCTTCTCATCTGCCCCATCATGACAGCTACTATCCCAGAGGTGACCGGAAAGGTGCGGGCAGCCCCACCAACAAGGTCGGCTCCCCCTGTCAGGTCCCCGCCATACTGTGCGTGCTGCAAGCTGAGGCTTTGAGGGGAAAATAACACATCCCCTGAAAATAAGCCCTCGGGTGTCTTCTTGAGGAAAAATAAATATACGACCCTGTCTTATTTTCGGGGAAACATGGTAGATACCCAAACTCTCGACTTCCCGCAACATAGCTATTGTTTCTATATCCGAGACTGTAGAAAACAACCAACTAATCAAATCCAGTCTGGTTTGGAAGAAGGTGGACATTCCTTACTAGCAGTCTTCTGACTTGAAGCCTCCCCGAAGGTACAGGGAGAAACTCTGACATTGTAAGTAGCCCACTGGGTTGTTTTCCTTCTCTCAGACTTTCCTGTCTCATTGACCACAACTCTGTCAATTCCTCACCCACACACAGGACATGTAACATCTGAAGTGCCTTCATTCTTCTATAATTCATCAAGGTTTAAATGGAGAATTTTCCATGGAACATTAAAGTGGAAAAGGACCTCAGCAGTAATTCACTCCAATTCCTTATATGATGAACAAATCCTTTCTATAACATTCTCCAAAGTACTTCTTGACAACAGCCTTAGTCTCCATGTGGAGGCAATTCATGGGCCTCCTAAGGCAGCCTGTTCTAGTTCAGGCTAGCCACTAGAGGGTTCTTCCTTACCTGAGAATTTCCTCTCTGCAACTCCCACTGTTTGGGCCTTGCTCTGTACTCTATAAACTTCTTTTATCTTTAATGACAATTCTCCAAATAATTGAAGCCTTGGACTGGCCTTATTCTTATCTTCTTTGGCCAAAGGCCTTCAAACATGCACTGTGATGTGGTCCACTTCTGGCTGCCTCAGCTGTTTTCTTGTGTATGCATCTGCCCATCAATGTCCCTTGTAAAGTGTGGCTCCTACAACTGGACACAGTACTCCAGGTGCGTGATCAGCATGGAGCAGGGACTGTCACTAACCTTGTTCTGTATGTTTTACCCAGGTATATAGCATGATTTCCCTTATAGGATCTCTCCAAAATTTTCTAAAGATGTGTGCAAGGAAGATGGTTTCAGAAAGCAGAGGCCAAGGACTTAGGACCCCTAGAATATTAGTGCTAGGATCCTTCAGCTGGAGGAATTTACACATGAGAAAACCCTATAAGAACACTACAATCCTGATTTGGTTTTCCAAAGACTTAGATCGGAAAGTCATCCTGAATATGTTCTTTTAAAATATTTGATTAGCTTCCCTTCCTTGTCTGTATAGAATGCCTTGGGCTGACCTCTGCATTTCCCCTCTGGAAATTCACCCCACTCTTTCAACAACAGAAAGTCTGGATTACACTATTGTGATGATTTTGGATCAGTCAACTTCGTGGCTTTGGGTGAAATTATCCGGGAGTATGCAACGTCCTTCTATGGTGGGGAAGAATGTGGGTGGAATTGGAAGTATTGGAGAAGCTCAGAACTGAACGGTGGCTCTAGAGTGGCTTCAATGAACCATGGAATGAATGGAGGCTCCAGTGAGACAATGGAGGTAAAAGCCACAGAGAAGTATGAAGTTCTCTGAAAATACAAGCAGCACCATATTGTGGGTAGGCTCTTGCTCATACAGTAGGGCATGCACTAAGAAGCATTGCCATCTGCTCTAGTTCTTATAAGATACAGCTCCTACAATGTATCCTTTTTGCCTTACTCTAATTCTAATTGCTACCTTGGGCAACTTGCCCAAACTTTGAACCATGCTATTCTTTTTGTCACAGAGATTAGTTTACTACTAATGTCTATAACTCTCTCTCCATGTTTCTTCTACCCCCTCCCCTAGTTTCATAGATAGTTCTAGAAGGGTGTCTCCAAGGAGCTGGTAAACTTCATAACCTGCCTGTGGCCTCCACATGTGGCTTGGGACACCCCTCCGGGTAGTGTTGTTCTGGAGTGGGGGAGGGGCTATGTACTGTTAGCCCTTGACCTCATAGCCTGAGTCAATGTCAGCCTTCCCCTAGGCAGTGTGGAGCTGCCAGGCCTCCCTGGTCTGCATCCCGTGCCTTCTCATCCTGCCAGCAGTGAAATGGGGTGGGGGGGATGTAGATTATGGGCACCCCAAAGAAGGTTGAAGTGCTCTTGGGTACACTGCCAAAGCCTGCCTCTCCCACAAACGTGGGGTCAGGACAAGGGAATGGAACTCATTGGGTGACACCCAGAGGTCACAAAGTCCTTCCCGAGTGAATGTGGTTTCATTGGGACCAATGTAGGGAGAGAACTTCCATGATGCCAGTGCACTCAGTAGCTTTTAATTTAGCCAAACCAAATCTTCAACATAAATCATCCCTGCCCCAGACGTTTCTTCTTTACCCAACAAAGCCATCAGATTCTTACCTGAAACAACACAAGGATAGTTTCCGAGGAACCCTGTGAACTGAGTTCCCTTTTCTCCCTGCTCCCGCTCCCTGCCCCTCTGCGATTCCCATTGTTTAGCTAGGGGTTATTGCACACAACGGGCAGCCTCTCTTTCACTCAACAAAGAAATTTAGCAATCTCTGAGGCCGTGTCACCTTGCCAGCAGAAACACTGAATGGCAATAGCACCGAGAGTCAACACTAATAGCCGACACCAAATTAAACTGCCAGACTCAGTGTGATGTAGCTCTGTCACCTCTTGACACCTCTGATGTGAGTACTGGTGCTTCTGCAGGAAATTCATCAGCTATAGTTCATGACGCATCATCTTTACATATCTGTCCATCTACATTTGTCAGCAACAGGCAAGCCTCAAATGGCTTCGGTGATTGGTATATAGATTGCACCACCTCCCGACACAGTAAACAGGGTTTTAACTCTTGGGGCTCCTCCAGCTCTGCCCTCCTTACTGACAAGGCCTTGTTACTGGTGTTCCCATTCTCCTTGTGTTTCAGGTAGTGACTGACAAAGGCTGATTAAGAAGCTCTCTTTTCTTTCCCCTACTAACCGGTGTCTCAAATGTTTCCCTTCATTCCAAGGTAACTATTCTGCGGACGCACATTCTCTCTGATGTGTATTTCTTAGAATGTCATCTAAAAATGTATATTTGCTCATGAATGGCTAGATTTACCATTGCTCTGATGGGGAAGATTAGATGTTTGGTACAGGCTCATCTTGCTAATCAAACTTGTTTGATTTCCAGTGGAGAATGTCTTTAATTTTTCCATGCTTTCCAGGGAGAGTATTTTAGTATAACAATAGCTGCCAATGGGCCAAGATCAGGGGTTTGCTGATTTGTAAGAAAATTTTCAGACCCTTAAAATTCTCACCCTCAAAATTCTCACATCTAAGGTCATTACCATCTTAGATATTTATTTCATACATGTATAAACACCCTCAAACTCATGTATACTCTTAGGTATAAGTTAAGTAGCTTTCTAGGGGGTGCAAATGTGTTTTTTTCCATGTATGCTTTCCTAATGTGATTCTAGAAAGAATAGTTCCAAATATATAAATGATGGTGGAGGACATGAGAGCCTCTAGCTTTCGGTACCATATTACAAGCTCTATTTTAATTTTGGGGGTGGGTTTTATTGCAGATATTCTATATTCCATATGCACTTTTGTAGAATGATGGCTATACTGGTCCACAAACTATGTGTGTGTTTATTTTTGTTTTTGTTTTTAAGGAGACTGAGTTTTTTCCTTGTAAGAATGATGCTTTCTTGTTGTTAGCTCTTTGATAATAGAGCACTAGATGCTCTTGCCTTAGTGACTGGCAAATGCTGCCCCATGCTGGCTCATGCAGACCACCAGCCAGGACACCGCTCAAGGTATTAGCATCGTGTGACAGGTGTTCTTACTTGGGGCACCCAGTAGCTTCCTCACATTCTGGGTCTTGGATGGGGCTACCAGTATGTCTGAAGGCAATCCTGAGAGGACATCTCTGGTGGCTGTGGTTAGTTATGAGGTCTTCTTGAGAGTGACAGGGGTGTGAGGGGCAGGGGTAGGTTCAATACACAGACCAGAGGTGGCAATGTGGCAATCCATCCCACCTAAGTATGGAGAAATGTCTGTTGCAATGTCTTTTTTTTTTTTTTTAATTTTAAGAGACAGAGTCTCACTCTGTCACCCAGGCTGGAATGCAGTGATGTGATCATAGCTCCCTGAAATCTTGAACTCCTGGGCTCAAGCAATCCTCCTGCCTCAGCCTCCTGAATAGTTAGGACTATGAGCATGCACCAGCACATCTGGCTAATTTTTAAATATTCTATAGAGACGGGGTCTCGCTATGTTGCCCAGGCTGGTCTTGAACTCCTGGCCTCAAGCAATCCTCCCACCTACACCTCCCAAAGTGCTGGGATTACAGGTATGATCCACTGTACCTGGTGGTTTAAATGTCTCGAGACAGTGTGAATTTAGCTCTGAGGTAATCTGGAGGTGGGTGGGTAGAGGAGGTGGTGGGTATAGAGAGATCAGACTTCTAGGAGCTGAGAACTGATAGTGTTGGAGCTCGACGAAGGACACCTGGGCTCATCAAATATTCTCTCTGCTTTTGTATGTGTGCGAAAATTTCCACAATACAAAGTTAAAGATTTAATCTCAAATTTCTTGAAATGTCAGTTTATGGCTCTGTGAATTGAAATGACTGGCTTTGACTCTTGTTAGTGATCTTACATTGCTTAGTAGATAAATTCACACTGAGCATCTTTAGTGTTAATTTTACATGGATCTCAAAGAGCATTCAATGCGGGCTGTGTTTTTTTTCGTACCTTTTAGACTTCTCTCACTCCACAAAACCACTGGTTTTGGTGTCAGACTTAAGCTAGGTCAGCTGCACACTGCCTGAGGGAAGCCTGATATTTGATATACTTACCTAGGGTATTGTCTGGTACTTCAAGAAAATGGGAGACCCCCCTCCCCCTCAAACCCTCCCCCCAATCACCCTGGAATCCTCCTGACGATTGCAGCTGTGGAGAAAGAGAGGCAGTGCTCACACGCCTGCATCCGCACGTATCATGTTTCCACGCAGATATCATCCTGCTCGAGTGTAATTCCCTTTCTTCCAAATGCTCTCTCCATTCAGAATGCAAGACACCCATTAGTCTGACTAAGGCTGCTGTACACATCAAGGCAGATCACAGCATGCAAAGGTTTATGGCATAACAGGAAGATTAAATATCTTACACAATGCAAATTCCAAAAGGGGTTGGTGAATTAATGAACATTAAGGAGCGCATGCTTAGGATGCCTTCACAGAACACAGTCTCCCACCGATTATTATGTAAGACTGCAGTCCACGACGGCAAAAAATGGGAACAAATGCCTGCTTTACTCAGAGCCATCGGTGAGGTCAAGACCCAGTGCATGGACCCAGCAGGAGAGAAAGCAGTGAACGAAGGGGCAGAAAAAAAATACTTGGAATCTAACTTATGATGCACTTCTTCGAAACATTTGGAAAGACAATGCTCAGGGAGAACATTTTGGGAAAATGATAGCCATCTCAGCAATGAATGAGCCATGGGAATCCACCCTAATATGGGATGGCTCTGCTTAAATATCCATTCGAGATGAATATAAAACATGGACATAGTTAGAATAAGTCGTAGAGTAAGAACGAATTGAGACCCGCCGCTCAAAGCCACATTTCAGAGGCTGTGACTTGAAGCGGCTGAGATGAACACTTAGCTCGCTCATCTGGGGATTTTAATGGGGTCGCTGACAACCCGAGCTAATGAGGATGCTCTCAGGCAGCTCCGTAGTAGCTGCGAGGAGCTGCGGTCAGTAAACAGTGTCATCTTGGGGGGGGGGGTCATTGCGTTGGCGCCTGTCGCACTACAGAGACCCTGCCTGCCTTGCCCCCAGCAGTCATCTCGCTTCCAGCTCGTCCTCCAGCACCCCAAGGATCTCCCTGCCCTTCTCCCAGAGCCACGAGGATGCTGAGTCTACCCGCAGTCTCCTCTGCAGGCAGAGGGTGAAAGATGACGCCTGCGAACACGCAAACTAATTATAACCCTATTTAGTTCCTGTGGGCGAATCTCTCCGTCCATCCCCTTTGCCCTTCCTCACATTTCATTCCTATTTGGTGAGGAGGAGAGGATTATTTCTGGAAACCAGCCTTTCCCCTCCAGCTGCCCCCAGCCGCCAAACACAGACGAGGCATCCGGTGGTACTTAGCAATCTCATCTCTAGGAGCACGTTTTATGGTACCCTTGGTCGGGTAAATTCTAAATTAGCTCAGTTCAAACAGGTCACAAGACAACGCTGCCATCCCTATTAGCTCCTGGACCTGAGCCCATGCACAGCACTATTTCCCGAGCTGGGCTTCTGGCAAAAGGAGTTGGTACCCAGAAAGGATGTGCAGGGGGAGCTGTGCGGAGGACACGCAGGGGTGATGCCCTCCCCTCCTGGCTTCACTGTCAAGTTCTGGGGTAATAAGTGAAGGGTTGGAAAGGACTAATAGTCGGGAGGGGAGGGTACGGGGGTATGGAGGGAGAGGTCAGGGACCTGAGATTATAGTCCCTGCTGTCACCCCAAATGCTGGGAACGTCTGTTGCCCTGTTCCCCTTGGGATTCCCAATGGCTCTGCCAAAGATGGAAGGTTTCCAAAGCTTCCAGGAATGGGTCTGACCTCCCCAGGCCATGCATGAAATGGAGTAGAAAGAGGCTGGGGGCTGTAGGCTCTTCTTGGAAGGAAACATCTGGATGCCTTGGGCAAGTCACTCTCCCTTCTCATGTTTAGTTTTCTCATCTATTGGAAGGACTGAGCAGTGTGACCCCTGAGGTCCTTTCCATCTCAAACATCTTGTGACTCTGGAATTTTTGCACGTAAGTGGGTTGTCCTGGGATGTTTGCCTCACTCTCTGGAGACAACCGTGGGTCCTGTTTAAGGCCTGGTGGCCCCTGGCTCTGAGAATACATCTTTCTAAGATTTTTTTACTAGTTATGTTTGATGTTCTGAGCTCCGAGGGAGGAAGAAATTCAGCACAAAATAACCTATTGTAATCTGAACACAGAGAGAAGATCATTTAACTTTAAAAAGGTATGCAAACAAATTTTTTGAGGACCTACTATTTGCCAAAGCAGTTTTCCAGGAGAGAGAGAGAGAGAGAGAGAGAGAGAGAGAGAGCGCTATAAGGATGGGGTAGGGAATAAATTACTGAGGCAAGCAAGATACTCTGTCTGCCCTTGAGCAGCTTACAGTCTAAGGGAGAATGATGTGGACTCAAGGAATTCAAAGGAGTGCAAAGAAATATGGCAGGAGTGTTGAGTTTGAGCTAACTATAAATGTTTCCAGGAGAAAAACTTGAAATTGGAGAGAGTGGAGAAGCAACGTTTGCAAGCATAGCGGTGTTAGAGTCCTACCTAGATCTGGGATGGGGGCACATTTGGTGGCCCTTGGATTTGGGGCATGATATCACTAGGGCATATGCAGGTTTGCTTCTTCTGGGTATAATTTACTGAGCAGGGGAGTCTGAGAAGGGTAATTTTAAGCATCTCAGACTCTGTGATATATGGCTGGGGATGGGAAGATGAAGGTAGGAAGGGGATTGAAACACAGTACTTCAGGCAATAAAGAGTTTGACTTGAATCCATAGGGCAACGAGAAACCATGATGGGGCACTAAAGTGTGGGCTGGCATGCTCATCATGCCGCCAGCAAAAACAATGTTGGCAGCAGTCAGGTGTGAAACCATCTCATCGTAAGAGTTTAATAAAATGATGACGACAGCTCAGATCCCAGAAAGTGAGGAATGCAAAACTTTGTGCAGTTTTGAAGATAAAAGAGAAAAACCTCATCCACATTGAAATGTATATAGTATTTATTTAAAAATAATCATGTATAGATCTGAAGATGCACAGTTTAATTAAAAAGAAAAAAAAAACAACTACCATTTAATGAGTTTTTATTACATGCCAGGCATGTTTTATTTTATGTATCATCTCATTTGATCCTCATGACAACCCTACATGGTAGATATTGTGATACCATGTTACAGATGAAGACATTAAGTGACTTCTCCAAGGTGCATAGTTGACAACTGGGGAAGATGAGGTTATAATTAGGGGTGAGGCTTTCTTGGAGGTCTAGGCTAGTCTCACTGTAAGTCTTACTCCCTATGAACTGCATTTGTTCATGAAACAGCATTCGTTATGTTAATATATAACATTTTCTAGTGATTTTTAAGAAAAATATGAATGTTGAAGCATTTTAAGGGAAATGAGTAACATATTTAAGGTAAGATGTTAATGCAATACTAGTGAGACCCAGTGCTCCTCAAAAGATTTTTGAAAACCATTGGATGAAATTTAACTATCATCATCATCATCATCATCATCCCAGCTCTTGCCATTTAGCACAAACATCAGAGGGCATCCTTCAAGTGCTGGAGGAAGATGTACTTATGCCCCTGGAAGGGGATTGTCATTTTCACAAAGCAAGGGAGGAAGACAGGAGGGGTTTCTCTTGTTGACTTTTGATCTACAGATTTGAGGAGTTGTTCCTGACTTCTTCTTTTGCCCTTAAAAGACTGGGAGTAGAGGGTGACTGACAGTAAGTTTTCTTTTTTTAAAAAAGCAAGTCCTTTTCATGCCTGCGTGACATGTAAACAGTTTTCTTTGACATAAAATACAATATTGATATCTTTGCCGCTTTTCAGGTTCTTGCCTGACTCACATTAAATGAAGATGATGATTCCCTTATGTTGAATAGTTGGCAGCTTCATTTATAACAGAATTAAATCCATTAAAGGTAAATTCAGTGAGGAAATGGATGATTTAAAATGAGTACATTTTCTTTTAAATGACTACTAAGTGTTCTTGTATCTCTTTGAGTACTAAGGTAGAACTTTCTGACATCGGGTGTTGTAGGTTCCCAAAATTATGTGCTTCTTGAGGTTATGTAAAATTTTCTCCCTGGAGACTTGAAAATGAGTGTCTTATTTGTGATGGCTTATAGGTATCCTGCTTTTTCACTCACATGAGAAACATGTGAGTTTCTTTCACTTTGGGTATTTATCATTTCTATGTGTTGGGAAAATAAAAAATTCTCTAACTACTTTGAAATACACAATACGTCGCTGCTAATTACAGTCATCCCACTGTGCTGTTAAATGTTAGAATATACACCTTTTATCTAATTGTATGTTTGTACCCATTAACCTACCACTTTTCCCTTCCCCCTCCCACCCACCCATCTACTGTTCCTATCCTCTAGTTATCTGTCATTTTACTTTCTACCTTGATGAGATCAACTATTTTAGCTTAAACATGTGAGTGAGAACATGTTACTGAGGGGAGAACATGTTAGTGAGGGAGGACAAGGGGAGACCAAATGGCCCCTTTGGGCATCTTCGTGCATATAGTAAATGATGCACCGGTCCATACAGTGCCCATTACCCATTTGTCCTTTCCATCTGTCACGTCATAGTTGCAGTTGTGAAGAACAGAGAGATCACTCTGGCTAGTTTAAGCGAGAAAGCGATCTACATAAGGATATTAGAGGGGGTAAGAAACACACTTGGGGTCAGGCTTCTAGGAGAATCAACCGCACTAATTTGCAGAAACTGGTCTAGTAGGAAAGGCCTGAACACCAGGTGCCAGGACACACCACAGGTATGACAGCTGCGACAGCTACCAGCCCCGCTGCTACTTTTGTGCCAGAAATTCTACCCTGAATTGCCAGAAAACCTCCACGGGCACTGCTGCCTCTGCTACTCCTCTCCCCAGCAACAGGGGCTGGCCCAGCAGCCCGTGCCATATATTGCACACTTCCAAAGCGCGCTGTCACCCTTGTGTGCCTGATTGGCAGAGCCTAAATCTCAGCCCGTGTCCTAGCTGTGAGGAGGCCAGGTGTCTGTGTTTTTGCAGAGGTTGGATTCACAACACGAGGTTTGCCCCAGACAGAGGAAGTCTATTCCAAAGATAGCGAATGGGCACCGTGAACGTAGTAGATGTCGCTGCCCCATCCCGGGCAGCTTCTTGTTTCTAAATACGTGAAGGTGTAGCCTGTGGGCAAGGAGAGACAGGGAAACTTTCACTGAGAGCCTCTGTAGTAGGTGTCGTGGGTGTCACCATATTCGGGCGCTCCTGCCACTCTGGCTGCTGGTATCCGCATGTCTTAGGTAGAAGTTGCTGGAACCTGAGTGGGGGAGGGGCAGTGTTGGGGGTTAACCCCACCCTCCAGCAGCTCTCAAGCAATGGCTCCAGCTGCTGACAGCCCTTCCGCCCATCCATGAGCCTGTGAGCTTCCCACACTCCTGCCCTGTTGCTTTTTCCAGGTAGAAAAGTCAAACACTCCTGCTGCAGTACCTTTTCTCAGAAGACACTTGACCCGCAAGTTCCACAAACACTCTGTTTTCGAGTTGCGGAGAATGGAGGCACAGGAGAGAGCAGCGATGTCTTTAGAGTTGTTCCTGGCTTGGAGGGAAGGAGAGCTGCCTCAGAAAACGCTCCCTTAAGAATTGGACAGAAAGGCTTTTATGCCACTGAGTGCCTGAAAAGAGCCACTAGAAGGGGCCAGTGTGGAGGGCGCTGGAGGACGAGTTCAACAAATACTGAGGAATAGAAGGTTTTCCCTTCCTTTCTGGAAATCATCCTTCAGAAAATAGGGAGTTGTCACACAGGCACCTAGTCAATAACAAATTATTTTGAGTGCCCACTATGTGCTAGGCAATGCTCTAGACCAGGGGTCCTCAATCTTTTTAAACAGGGGGCCAGTTCACTGTCCCTCAGACCGTTGGAGGGCCGTTGGAGAGTGCGGGCACGTTCCACACATGCGCACTGTGGGCCCAGGACCAGTTGGCTGCTAAGCAGGACAGGCAGTGGTGGCAAAAACTCCCGGTGGGCCAGATAAATGTCCTCGGCCGGCCGCATGTGGCCTGCAGGCCGTTGTTTGAAGACACCTGCTCTAGACGGTGGGTCAGCAAACTTCTGCAAAGGGCCAGAGAGTATTTTAGGCTTTGCAAGCCATATGGTCTCTGTCGCCACTGTTCAGCTCTGCCGTTGTAGAGTAAGAGCAGTCACAGACAACATGTGAGTGGGCCTAGGTTCCAGTAAAACTTTATTTATAAAAACATAATTTACAAATTCAAACCCAAGCTGTAGTTTGCTGAGCCCTGCTCTAGGCTCTGGGGATACAATAGTTTTTTTTTTTTTTATGTTTAATTATTATTTTTTTATTACCTCATATTATAGGGGTACAATTATTGTTAGGGTTACATATCTTGCCCCATGCCCCCGTCCTTCACGGGATACAATAGTTAACAAAGCTATGTACCCCCATCCCCCCTGTCAAGGAACCTGCATCCTGACGTAAGTGTTTCTTTAAAATCGGAATCCTTACCATACGTCTTGTGGCATGGGGTAAATGATTCAGCGACAGCGTTATACATGGATTAAAGAAAGGCCTAGGTGGAAGTAAGGACAGTGCGCTCTGGAAATTTATGTGAAGTGACCCGGAAAGTGGCTCAAAAAAACAAGACCTGCCGTCAAACACGCTTGTGGTGAGTTCGAGTAAAATGACGGCATGTCATGTGAGATTGGATAAGAAAGAAGCATCTCAGACGGGATATTTCTAGATTGATTCTGTAGACGTAATTTAGATATGTATGTGAAAGAAAATAAAATACTGTTGCTCTAAGTAACAAGTTTCATTCGCATTCTAGAAATCGTACATTTGAGTTGACCAAAATACATTTTTGGGGACCGTCTCTTTGGGGAAATGGGAGAGTGCCTTCTGTTTTGTCACCCAAGCTACAGTCATCTCCTCACTCCTCCAGCAGGCCCTCTCCCTGCTCCCAGCCCCCACGGTCAGCTCTCCACAGACCTGTCAGATGGATTATTTAAGAATGGAACTCAGATCAGGTGGCTCTCTTACTTAGGACCCTCCAATGACTTCCCACCACATTGGGATACCTTTGGAAGTCCTTTCCATGGCCCACAAAGGCCACCATGGCCCGATCCTTACCTCCCTCTCCAACCCTGCTACTTACCATTTCCCTCCTGATTCAGCCTCACTTACCTCCTTGTGGTCCCTGACTCAGGGCTTCGAATTTGCTGTTCCCTCCTTCTGCATGGCTCCTCATCAGGTGTCCACGTGGCTGGCTTCCTCACTTCATGCAGTTCTTTGCCTGAATGCCACCTCCTCAGGGAGGCCTCCCTGACCGCCCCATCTAAAGAAGTCCCTGGACACCCTCCAGTCCCTTTCTGCTTCATTTTTCTCCACAGCACTTACTCCTCTCTGACTTTCTTCTATACGCGTTTGCATAGTTGCCCATCTCCCCACTGGAATGTAAGCTACATGAGGGCTTTGTATTTTTTTTTTTTAATGCTAAATTATCAGTGCCTAGAACAGTGACTTGCATATATAGTAGACAGTCAATAGTTATGAAATGAATGAATAAATACTATATGATATCTATTGAGCACCAGTTATGTGCTGGGCATCGTTCCTGCTGCTTCTAGGTATGTTATTACACAACTTCATTTGTGTACGTTATTCCATGTGTAATTTAAAAAATATAATTTTATTTGCCTTGGAAGTCTCTATGTCATTTCAGTATGGCCTTCATTTTATCTTTGGTTAAGTCTGGCCTTTCTCCATATCCCAGGGCCACTCAGCCTCCCTTTCTTTCCCCTAACAGTGCAAAGAAAATACACCAGTTCTCCCTTTGTTTCCTGTCTGCTATTTGCATATCTCTTTTGCATATCTGCATAACTCTTTTTTCAGCCATCTGTGTAAAATTGGCATTCCCTTATCCCCCAACTCAGGGATTTTCTATCAGTTTGAATGCCCAGGGCAAGGCAATTGCACAGTGACCAAGCCCAAAACCCTAGAATGACCCCTCCCTTAATCTAGGCAAACTTTCTGATTGCTAAACTGTGTTTCCCAAGCAATGTTTCCTTGAACATTTGCTATTCCTTTTGCTTTAAGACTGACACATATGGCCTGATCCACTGACTTTTTTATTTCAAAATCTCTTTTCGTATCTATACTGAAGTGTGCTGGTCTGGAGCACTCACTTGAAAGCTGGAAACTTAGCTACGAATTAACACAGTCTTAGGGTTTAAAATGGGCAGATAATTTCTTCTCTATCCTGAAGAATTGCCAGTTGGGCTGCGAGTTCCTTCACAGAGGTTGCACATGGCACAGTGACCTCATCCTTCAATGCTCCATTTCCTCTCCCCGGTACTTGCTTCATCCTTCATCCAGCTCTTCCCACTGGCAGCTCTGCTTGTCTAACCACTGACCTTTGCCTTTCCCACGTGTTCACTTTGAATGATCACATGACCCCTCCGTTGTCTTCTCATTTCCAGGTATTGTTTTGTCACCTTTTAGGCTCTCTCAGGTATTTCATGTTGAAATGCCTTCCATCTTCCCTTCCAAATGACATCGCATGCTCTCCAAGTGCGTCAGCATTAATCTTGGTGACAATTCCTGAGCCTGTAAAGAATTTCTTTCACCTACGGGCCAGGCTAGATTCTAACTCTGTGGCCTCCTTTCTCTTACCTCTTTGAAAGGTTTCTTTCTGAGAAGCACATCATTTTGAACTCTTTTCATTCCTCCTCTCGTATGAGCTACAATTGTTTGGAATCTCCGATCCAATTTCTTTTTTTGGTACTCTCAGTAACTAGCCTGCAGGTGAGGTTACTTGCTCTTTGCACACAAATACTTCTTTCCTGATTTGGCTCCTAGAAGATGTGTTTCCAGGTTGAAGTGAAACTCTCCATGCCAACTTGCTGGTCCCTGGCTTTGCTATGATTTTCCAAATGAATAGTTGTGCCTCTGTACCTCGTCAGGACAGGGTGGCTCAGGCATAGAATGAGAAGAAATGATTCTTTGGACTTTAATGCTCACTTGGCCAAATCCCATTCGCTGCAGTTTTTGGGAAGTAATGTTTTTGGGACTGAATTGCTTTCTTATTAATGAGAGGGTAGCTTTGGGCTCTAAGCTGGTGTGCTATTGGAGAGGGCTAAGTTTGCTAAATGAAATTTTTTTTCCTTTTTATTTGACAGTTACCCAGGATTTTCCTTAGAGTTTATTTTCAGAATTGTGAATATGGTAGCAATGTTTTTCTTTAGATTTATCATAGAATGGTACCTGGTCCTAGCAAAACACATTGGGACATACAGAAATGTATAGAGAAGCAGGAATAATAATAATAATGATAATAAAAACCTCATCCATAATTTCACCACTAAGAGGAAAGACATTTTTCTTCTTCTAGTCTTTTTTTCTATTCTGATGACGTGGTTCAGTTCAGTCATTTCTATCAAAAGTTGGCCACCCATAAAGTGATATTAGACTATAGCAAAAGCCTGGAAAGGTCTAACATCACCTATTACTGTAAGTACACATTTTAATTCAAATAATTCCCTGCCTGAGAGACAGAGCAGATACCAGCATTGGAAAGGATTTAGTCACCTTCCAGTCTGACTATTCCTGATTGATGTATGAATCTCCCACAATTTTCCTAGAAATTGCCATCAAGGTTCTGTTTGCTGGGCTCTGACATTTGATACTGTGGTTTCTTTCTCCTGGAATGAGTCACCCCATCTCTGTATCCCCTCATGTGGATATTTTTGGTTTACTCTTTCATCCACTTATTTGTTTATTCATCTGAATATTGCAATACCCTGAGCCTGGCATACAATGTTTCTGAAACCTTGATGCTTAAATTTTTCTATTTCAGAGACAATAGTGGTTTTCAGCTTTTCAGAGATAGAGATTATATATGGTAGGGAACAGGAGGACTGTTCTTTCTTTTTCTTTCAGTGTGGGGGACTCCGACATTTCAATATGTCTTTGGTTATGTGTGGTTCCTGCTCTGGACATGACAGTTTGAAACCACGAGGTAGGAGCACAGTTCAAAATAATGTAAAGTATTGTTCGCTATAAGAGATGCATCTTTGCAGAGATTGTCTTGATGCTGAGTAGGAGACAAAGAAAGATTTCCACCTTTAGCTGGAGAGAAGGGATGTCATGTATTGGTCTCTAGGTGGGGAGCTTCTGGCTATGGAGGTGATAAATTGGCTTTGAAACATGGTGACATGTGTATGAAGGGACTAAGGACAGAGCTGCCTTCAGAGGCACAACTCCATGGACTCTGTGATCTTTCACACCAAGTTTTGTGGGTTCTTCCCTGTATTGTACTTCTCCCCTGTTCTCTCCAAGTCTTCAATAAAGATCTGTTGAACGCCACGGTCTGCCTAAGGCTGTGTGTTGGGAAATTAAGGGAGAGTCGATGCCCTCACTGGGGAAGAATTGATACCGGGAATGCTCAGCTGGCCTGGAAAACCTGGCTAAGCCAAACAGTGACCCACACAGAGAAGTCTAGAGTAGTGACCCAGATCTAGATGTGACAAGTGGCAGTCAAGATGACTCCTGGGATACACATACACCCCCCAGGCACTCCAGAAACACCCGGGGTGGATGGAACCTGGCTAAAGACTTTGTAGGCAGTAGGATACAATGGAACAAGGAGCCCATACCACTGTTTTTTACTTTGTAAAGGAAAGGACAATCCTAGGCTAGAGAACTGAAAACTGATGGGCTGTACATGCACTCGACAAATATTTATTGAGCACTTACTCTGTGCCTGGCACAGTGCTAGGCATTGAGGGCACAAAGATGTCTAAGGAATAGTCCCTGTCCTGATAGACCGCACACTGATATGCACCACATTTTCTTTTTTCTTTTCTTTTCTCTTTTCTTTTCTTTCTTCTCTTCTCTTTTCCTTTCTTTTTTCTTTCTTCTCTTCTCTTTTCCTTTCTTTTCTTTCTTTCTTTCTTTCTTTCTTTCTTTCTTTCTTTCTTTCTTTCTTTCTTTCTTTCTTTCTTTCTTTCTCTTTCCTTTCTTTTTCTTTTTCCTTCCTTCCTTCCTTCCTTCCTTCCTTCCTTCCTTCCTTCCTTCCTTCCTTCCTTCCTTCCTTCCTTTTCTTTCTTTCTCTCTCTCTCTCTTTCCTTTCCCTCTCCCCTCCCCTCCCCTTCCCTCCTCTCCCCTCCTCTCCTCTCTTTTCCTTTTCTTTGTAACAGAAAAGGAAAGGTTGCCTGGGCTAGAGTGCCGTGGCATCAGCCTAGCTCACAGCAACCTCTGACTCCTGGGCTCAAGCAATCCACCCGCCTTGGCCTCCCAGAGTGCTAGGATTACAGGCTTGAGCCACTGCACCTGGCCCTAGATTTTCTTGATGGTAGTGTGGAAATACGACACAACAAGGCAGATGTAATATAGGTGTGTACATGACACCACTTGAATATTAAGGATGGGGTGTCTCACTCTGCCTGAGAGAGTGGGACAGGCTCAGGGAATGTTCCAGGAGGAGGCAATATTTAACCTGAGTCTTCAAGGATGAATGAGAGTTTAGACAAGATGCATAAATAAATTTCAGGCAAAGAGAAGAACATGAGCTTCTGCAGAGGTGTGAAAGAGCCTGGCTTTGGAGGGAGGTGGAGTAGTTTACTAGAAAGGAAGGGCAGAAGGCCTGGTTGCAATGCGGAGCTTGGAGCAGGGCAGGTGGGAAGAGAAGGTAAGAACTTACATGAAACACTAAGGTCTTTGGATTTTATGTACATGGTGAGGTAGACATTTAAAAAATTCATGCCGAGGAATTACCTGATTAACTATCCCTTTTAAAATAAATTATTCTCTGCCAATATGAAGGATATCTCAGGTTGGATTCCTTAAAAGCAGAGCCTAAGATGAGGATTCTTATGTAAGTGATTTATTGAAGGAGTGCTATCAGCGAAAAAAAAAAAATCTCGAGTGAAAGAAGGGGGACAGGGCATGGGAATTAGCTGGGGAAAGATGTGTTTTGGGGTAGGATCTAGCCTCAGCCTGATCTCATGGGAACTCTGGAGTGTGAGTTACACCACAGAGGCTGTCCTCGCTGCCCCCAAGGGAGGATGGCATTCTAGACAATCTCCAGGTCACATGGTTCCACCAGGTAGAGGTGGAGATAGGCAATCCTCCAGAAAATGGTGTAGGCGTGAGGCTCTAGCTACTCCAACCTGCAGAGTCTGGGACATGAATCCATTGGCTGGTAAAGGCCACCTGGGCAGGGCTCTGACAGCATTGGTTGTAGAGGATGAATCAGAAGATCCTCCCACTGGAAGTGGGGGAAGAACTAGGAGGTACCAGGAAAAGTGTGAAGTGTGGCAATGGAGTGAGAAGAAGTAGATTTAAGAAGTACCTTTGAGGTAGAATTAATGGAATCTGGTGACCAACTGGATATGATGGTGGTTAAGGAGAGAAAGGATTCCTGGTGCATCTCAGTTTGGGACGTGGGTACCTATTGTCTGGGTGCTATTCTTTGATTTAGGGATCCAGCTGAAGAATATATTTCTGAACAATGCTGTTGAGTTTGGATTTGCTCTTGTCATATTACGGTGTCTTGCCAAACTTCCTGAGAGTGATGCTCAGTGGGAAGGTGGAAATCCACTGCTGTAGCTCAGGGAGAGAGCTGAGCTGGAGAGAGAGTTTTAGACATAATCAGGGAGCCTGATTATGTCAAACTCAAGAACTTGACAAGATCCCCCAGGGAGAGGAAGACATATGCTTAAGACAATTCCCCCAGAAGTTTGTACCCAGCAGAAGCCTAGATAATGTTGAATTGAATTGCATATATGAATGAGGTGCTTATTCTAGATCCCAGACCAAGTTCCCCATCAGTTGCCATTGACAAAAAAATTAATGGACTAAAAAACGACAGTGGTTGTAACTCTTTGAAATTGTGACTTGGAGGTTTGTCCAGTGAGAGACACCAGTAAACCCTGGGTTTCCTCTTTCTACTCCCAGCCTGAACTTTCTGCTAGGGGTCTTACCAACCTGTCCCTGCACCCCAGGCTGGCTTTGTGGGATTCCAAAGGGGTGTGCAGGTGCCCCATGGACCTCCTCTTTCCAGGCCCTTCTGGCTGGATCTGAGAGCGGTACGGCGTGCACACACAGATCTTTAGAAATGGTGGAGCAATACTTTTATCCACACAGCCCTAGACGCCTCACCCATGATGATAGCAGGGATGGAGAAATTCCTTTTATTATCAAGAACTTTGTGGTCACCGATCTTGAATCCCCAGGGGACTTTTGGGGACCACCAGGCTGCTTCTTGGGAAATCAGATGGGTATAAGGTAAAAACATGTGAGTCTCAAATGAACTTGGGGCTCAAGTTTTTGATTGGCCAAGTAAATATGGAAATGAGTAAATATGGAAATGAGTAAATATGGAAATGAGTAAATATGGAAGAGGCTCTGACAACACCATGCATTTGGGCTGCGGAGAGTTCCCTGTTGACTCAAAACCCTTGCTTTCTTTTTCCAGTGTTCCAGACTGCCATACTGATTACCCACCTGAGGAGCGCTAGTGCCTTGAACTTCCAGTGAATTCGCTAGTTCTCCTGGAGGGATGTGATGGGGAAACACACACTCTGAGCATGTTAAATGTTACATGGCTCCACCTCGGGCAGCTGACAGACGGTGATTTATTCCACAAAATATTGACATGCTCTGATGAAGTACCCTGTTATTGAGACATTTTGGCAGACCTAGTATTTCCATCTCTGGGTAGCAGCAACATTTTCCCTGACATTCTTAAGTTATGCCACTCTGTTGTGCAAAAATGGAATGTTTCTTAGATTTATTGAAGTATAATTTACATATAATAAAATGTGGTCATTCTAAGTGTAGGGTTTGATGAACTCCCTCCACGTCAAGACACAGAAGAGCTCCATTACCCTTCAAAGTTTCCTCCTTCCTCTTTCTGGTCAGTCCCCTGTCTACCCCTGAGCCCCGGGCAGCCACTGATTCTGCTTTCTGTCAGTGTAGTTTCACCTTTTCTAGATTTAAAAATGGCAAATATGGAGGAAGAAATTATCATCTGTTAGGTAAGGTAAAATATTAGCATGATTATTCTTAAGAAAATCTGCAGAGGCCGGGCGCGGTGGCTCACGCCTGTAATCTTAGCACTCTGGGAGGCTGAGGCAGGCAGATTGCTCCAGGTCAGGAGTTCAAAACCAGCCTGAGCAAGAGTGAGACCCTGTCTCTACTATAAATAGAAAGAAATGAATTGGCCAACTAATATATATAGAAAAAATTAGCCGGGCATGGTGGCGCATGCCTGTAGTCCCAGCTACTTGGGAAGCTGAGGCAGCAGGATTGCTTGAGCCCAGGAGTTTGAGGTTGCTGTGAGTTAAACTGATGCCACGGCACTCACTCTAGCCTGGGCAACAAGACTGTGTCTCCAAAAAAAAAAAAAAAGTCTCCAGATATACAGGATTTAATATGCTTTTATGGATTATGCTTTTTAAAAAGTAAGCAAAGAGAGAACAGTCTATTCAATAGATATGGCCTTTGGTCGGCTGGGGAGCAGGTTTCGATTTAAGTGGACAATTTAAGTTATTATCAAGATAATTCAGGTCAAATACATTGAGAGGGTTTGGATTTCAGTGATTCTTGTGGATCTGGAGTTTCTGGCTGATTAGACTTCTTAATGAAAGTTGGTGTGATAATTTGTCCCATGGAATCTTGGGGCCTCGAGACGGTGATTATTAACCAAACACTCAGCTGGAGATGGAAACATAGTGAGGTCCCTGCTTAGATCTGGAGAGCGGGGATGTCTCTTGGAAACAGCTGCATCTTCCTTCCTCATTCACCTTGTCCCCTTGTCACACAGTTGACTCATCTCTCCCACCCACTCTTGTGTCTCCCATCTGGTGTATGGGGGCTGTGCACGGCAGGGTAGGTGGGGAGAAGGAACCGGTCACGAGGAGGTGGCTCTCCCACAAAACCTACACCTTCTGGGTTGAGGCCGATGGATAAGGGGCTTTCGTTTTCATCCCTTCTCTTCCAGAGCTTCCAGGTCCTCTTTGGTTTTTCACTCCAAGGGCTCAACTCTGCCCCTGGCTGAGCTCCTATGGTGCAACACCCAGGAATGTTTAAATGTTGGTGATCTGTCAATGCCTTGAGAGTGCAGAGATTTTACCTCTGTCATAAAGCTACCTGGACCAGAAGAAGAAAAGAGTGTTTGGCCAGGCACGGTGGCTCACACCTGTAATCCTAGCATTCTGGGAGGCTGAGGCGGGAGGATTATTTGAGCTCAGGAGTTCAAGACCAGCCTGAGCAAGAGTAAGACCCTGTTTCTACTAAAAATAGAAAGAAATTAGATGGACAACTAAAAATATATAGAAACAATTAGCCAGGCATGGTGGCGCGTGCCTGTAGTCCCAGCTACTCGGGAGGCTGAGGCAGAAGGATTGCTTGAGCCCAGGAGTTTGAGGTTGCTGTGAGTTAGGCTGACACCATGGCACTCTATCCCAGGCAACAGAGTGAGACTCTGTCTCAAAAAAGAAAAAAAAGAAAGAAAGAAAAGAGTGTTTGTGTGGACCTGGCAGGGGAGGGGAGAGAGGAGCAGAAGGAACGGATTTGTTACTCATGGTTTTGAGCTACGCACTGGGTTTCATACTCTCATATGCTATCTTTAATTATAAATAATCTCAATTTGCACCAGCAGTATGAGGGAAGGCAGCTAATATTTACTGAACACCAAGCATTGTTTGGGACTTTGCTGCCTTTTTGCAGCTGGGAAAACTGAGGCTCAGAAAAAAGTGACTTGCCTAAGGTCACACAGTGGATAGTGATGTCTGTTTTCTATCTTTCTCAGTGGACCGGGTAGGGGAGAGATCTTGCTTGGAAGCTGTAGATGGTGGCAATGGAACCGGCCAGTCTCTTGAGTCCAAAGAATTACACAGAAAGAGGGTGGACAGGCTGTCTGCCTGGGAGTTGGTGTGAGCGCTTACATTTGCAGCTGCAGTGCGAGGAGGCAGCCACGTGTCTTCTGCCCTTCGCCCCTGATTTTGACCATCACATTCTTTTGGCTTCCATCTCATTCCCTATCCTCGGAAGCTGGGGGAGGTGGGTTTCCAGTCCCATTACCTGGCAGGTGGAGGGGAAGACCCATTTTCCCTGTCTCTGAGGCCTCCGTTCCTGGGAACACAATGGAATCCTCACTCCATTTTCCCGTGGCATCCTCAGTAGTCATGGTTACTGCTGCACTGTCTAGGATTCACCGTCCCATTTATACATGGTTGGCTCACACCGTCTGGGGTGCTCAGGCCCCACCTGGATGTTCGCTTGTACCCCCACTGATTCCATTTGCTAAAAATGCAACCCAGATCATCTGAATGTATGGAAACATTTCTTTCTCCTGTTCTCTTCTCTGGCAGAACTAGCATAACCCCATCCACATAGGGGTGCGGTAGAAAGGGTCACCATCTAACCTGGGTCTGTGTCTCTTTCGTGTCCTGAGTTCATGACGTGCATTTGGTTGCCCAGCGGTTCTCACCTGTGACTTGGTGTTGTGTCAGGCTGGGGGTTCTTCTAACAGAGGGTGACACGAGCTGGGCAGCTGGGACGTCCTTTGTCTGCCTTCACTCCTTCCTCTGAGGGTTGCTGGAGCTCAGGGGTGAGTTAGCCCTGCTAACTGTCCCTTCTTCCTCTCCTCTGCCCCCGAGGCACACATTTTGGGACAGCAGAAGGGTTAGGAGCAGTAGGGTGTACGGGATGGTTTCCAAATACTGGGGCAATAGAGCTGCCTGGCCCAGATGCCCATACATTCGCTTTTCTTGCCTTGTAGTTTAGAAAGATGTATTGCTAGATTCATAGAGGCTTCTCTGGCAGTCTCTAGGGGCTAGAGACCCACAGGCACTCTCTTTCTACCCTCTTTGATGATAGGTGCCTGTGCTGGTCTAGGACATTCAGAACCCAATTTAGGGAAAGGCAAGGTGCAGAATTGAAGGCAGCGCTCAGTCTCCGGGACACGCAAGCGCATGACTCAGAGAATGAGTTCTTTCTTAAATTTTGTGCTCTAGATGCCTTACTTTCCTTACCCTAGTTTGCTAAGAACTTATAAATCACAGAAATTACCCTCCGAAAAGGCCAATAGTCAGATCTGCACATTTCATTAAGACAGGGAGAGAGCCCACCGCACTTTACCCCTTTGACAAAGCTGGCCTGTTTCTGTTGTCACTGGTATGGAAAATAAACTGTAATCATCTGTCTCGGGTCTGATTTGAACATATTAGTTTTCCTGAGGGACGTGTCAGCAGGTATAACCCACATGCCAGGGTTCGGGGAGATGGCAGCCACGATGCTAATTTGAAAATACTTCTGTGGCACTTAGCAGGGTGTGATTTTAATTCATTTTTTGTCCCTTGATAATCATAAAGTGCTTTCAGCTTGTGAATATCCATTTTTGACCAGCATGCTCATACTTCATCTGGGGACCACATTTAATGGCTGTGGCGATGATGGGGTGCACAGGGGAATTGTGTAAGGTACAGATATTTGCTTTGTGGAAAGAAACACCACTGATACTAATTCACATGGCTCTTCCGTGCAATGAACTGCAGCTCTGACTGCTTGCCTCTATGTGGATGTTGTTTGTGCACACGTGTGCACACACAGAGAGCTAATATTTGCTTAGCACTTTAGCTTTATCCCAAGTTTGATTAACATTGTTTCATTTAATTTGTGATATAATCCCATGAAATTCACTGAAGCTGCTTAGTGTAATGGAGAGAGCATACACTGGGTCAGATTGTTTGAATTCTGCCTTTGCTGCCTACCCAGCTATGTGACCTTGGACAAGTCACTTAACCTATGAGCCTCAGTTTCCTCAACTGTAAAAATGGAGATAATCACGCCCACCCTGTAGGGCTGCTGGGAGGATTAAATGTGCACATGCAGCATCTGGCACAGGGAATGGTACACAGAGGGAATTCAATAACTTTTGGGTCTTTTCTCCCCAGCTCAAACTGGGGCTAGTGCTTTTCTCCATACAGCCCAGCTGTCCCTGTCTCGATAGCACTGCAGATGTACCAGCTTTGCGACAGTGCTGGTGGATGGACTCACAGGTGGAGACAAGTGGCCATCACTCTGAGTTCTGGGGAGCTGATTGCATAAATTGGTCTTCCACAAGCCTAGGTGTGGCAGGATGCCTCCTCTCAGCTAGAAATCTGCTCATCTGGCAAGTAATGCTAGGTCAAGGGCATTAATCTGAGATTTTTAGATTGCAGTCAAAAGGGCTTGGGAGGAGAATGGCCAGGCCAGGCACTACCCCAGTTTGTACCCTGGGCACTCTCCCTCCTTCCATCTGGCTGGCGCTGTGTTGAGCTGGCTCAGAGGAGGGGTGGACTGAGATCCTGCTGCTTCCTGCAGCCCTGCACCATTCCCAGTGGCCCTTCTCCCTACTGGACGGTCTCTATTTGTCCTGAGTGGACAGTCTCTATTTTTCTTTCCCTTTCCCCCACCTTCTTACCTCCATCCTCCTGGTCACCACCAGGTATTAGGGAACTTCCAGCTGCTTCCTGAGAGTGTAGGGAGCTAGATTCCCTGTGGTCCTCCACCCACTGGGACTTACGGGGATGAGAAGCTAGTTCTGTGTTCCTCTTGTCTCAGCGCCTCACTTGGGGCTAGGCGACAGCTGTTAATTCGCTTCACCAGAGAAGACACTGGGGATTCTGTTCTTTAACCCACAGGGGTGTCAGACAGTGGGGATCCTCAGCACCATCTCAGCTCAATTAGGGGTTCGTTGCTTAGATTGAAAGAGCTTTCCTTGTCCCTTAAGCAGCCCCGTTCTGGCTCTGGGACAACTAAGCGTGGAGTCAGAGGGTCAGAGTATCTTTCTTGGCTCTGCCACTTACTAGCTTAGAGCAGCTAAATGGCTTGTCTGAGCCTCAGTTTTCCTCATATGTAAAATGGGAAGGATAATAACAACCCGGCAGGAGTTGTATTATGTATAAAAAAAGAAAGCAGGTAGATGAAAGGCTTTAGCATTTTAGAGAGCATAATTATTGCAGGCCGTTGCAAGCTCCTTCGATTGTGAATTTCAGACAACTCTGGCCCACACTCTCATGGATGGCAAAATTCTTTCCTCCCTACAGGGATTCCGAAGGGGATCATAGGATCATCTATGACATCCCATGGGAATGTGAAATCTGACCATGGACACATATGTGCTTCTTACCTTTGCTGGCTGACCCCTGCACCGAGGCTCGTATGTGGGGGCTGGCACGGGAGCTGCCCCGGTCATCTGAACGTGACATTCTCTTGGGCTGGCAGGGTCTCTGCCATGGGGGCTGTGAACGTGGGGCCAGAGCAGATGGAGAGATGCAGAACGAGTTCAGAGAGACATCAAGGGTAGTGACAGCATCGTCGTGAGTCTGGATTTAGTCTCTCTAGCATGTGACCCCCTCCCCCCCCCAGCCACTATTGAGAAAATACCAGGCAGACACTCTTAAAAGTTCTTATCAATGAATTTGCCCAATGACCAAAGAGCTGCCGGTCATGCTATTCAAAGTGTATTGCTCCAAACCGGTCCAAATCCTACCCATGATGGCCAGAGAGGCCAGCAAGATCTCTCCTCTCTTCTATGACATCACCTCACTCTTTCCTTCCCATCCTCTCCACTCACATCATCTTCCTCCCAAACTCTCTTCTCTTTCTCTAATGACTGCAGCTGCTCGTGACGCCCCCAGGGAGACATAGGAAGTAGTCTCCCTGCTGCCAGATCCAATCCCTGGGTTATTTATTATGTCAGAAGATACCCCACCATTGAAGCACCAGGGCTCATGTTTCCCCCTTTTCTTAAGGAACAAATTCCATCATAGTCAAGGCCACACAATTAGGTGTGCAGGAGCCGAGCAAACTCTTGATAAGACAGACCTTCATTTAGCCCAAGTTCTGACAGACGCCGGTGATTGCTTCTCAAAGCGGCAGCCAGTGCAGCAGTCAGATTTTTCTCTCTGCCTTCCTTTCCCTCCCTCCTTCCTCCCACTGCCCCCCTCTCCCTTTCTCTCTTTATCCCTCCCTCCCTGCCTCTGTCTCTCTCTGCCAACAGACATTTCTTCTAAGCATTAAGGACACATTTTTTTGGAAAAATGTAAATGAACAGAAAGAGGGGATATCTTATTTTGCTCCTGTAAGCATAAAATAAGATGAAATGATGAAAATGCAAGATTGTTAATTGTATTAGATTTTAGACTGCATTCAAGTAAAACTATTAGAATATTTGGGGAACAGTCACACTTCCCCTTCACAGTATTAAGTGCATCTTCAGTACAGAGCAGTTATTAGTCATGTATTTTTTTTTTTTTTTTCCCCTCCAGAGTGTTAGAGAGCTCACAGCATGGCTAAAGCAGCAAAGAAATCGCTGGCTGACCCTCCCAGGGGGCTGTTTCTAGACCCCACCTTGACCTCTATGAGATTTCCATGGCTGCTCTAAGCCCTTAATGACTGGTCATCCAGGGACAGGTCAATCAAGTCTCACGCTGTTGTGGGGTAAAAGGACAAGCTGGGAAGCCATTTGTATCATTTTACAGAGAAAAGGGTTAAAGATGGCAAAGTACGAGGGCTTTTTAAAGACAGCTCCAGGGAACATTAAGGCTCATAAGTATCTGGCCTGGCCAAGGCCTCGAAGCTTTGCTAGATACCATCCCTCCTTTCACGACAACCCCCCCCTGGCACATACCCTGTTTCAAGTAATTATCTTGGGCCTTGTATTTTTCATCCACCCTTGCTCTTTGTGTCACCCTGTTCCTGCCTTTCTGCGGCTCCTGACCTTTTCTCAGCTTTCTTCTGCACTTCCAGGGCCAGTCGATGGATGGGACTTCCCTGGTTTTGACCTTTGGCACTGCTAGGCCTGGGCCAGTCCTCTGTGGCTCGTGGTTCCGATCACAAGTGGGCCCAAGACTCTCTTAGCATGGTCCAGGCTGGCCTGGTCTCTCTGAAAGACAGGCCAAACAGTAGTGCCTTCAAGGTTAACCATCTCCATTAAAAAATTTTCTTTTTTCTTTTGTGGTGACTGGAGACCAGCTCATATTAAAGTTCATAAAAGATTTCAACAGCGAGCAACATTAGGCTGGGTGCCTGCTCTTCTATATTCCTGCTGGCCTTCTCTTCGTGCTGTGTTTAAGTCATCCGGGCCCATGAAGTTTGGGGATCTGTAACTTCTAGCTCCTTTAGCATCATTTCTCCTGGCAACGGCTACTAGGTGAGATCTAACGATTATACTGAGACATTGAACTCACCCCGAATCATAATCTCCTTGAATTTTGTGCCTTCCCCCTATGGTTTTTGCAAGGGGCTCTTGATTAACACACGAGGTGTTTGTAAAGCTGAGTTCTCTCATTGCAGACGTGACAAGCCATAATTCGTAATAACGGAGCTACCTTTCTCCAGTTGTCTCAGCCTGAGTGAAGGGGCTCTGTTGTGATTTATTGCCTCGCTGCAAAACCTTTGATAAGTGGCCACCAAATGGCTCCTCATTACTCAAAACTCCTCCAATTCTTTAAACTAAAGTCCTACTCAAACCTCACACAAGCCACTTGTATTCCAGGGTAGGAATGAATCGGGGACCTTCTCACTAAACTATTTTGGCATAAAAAAATATCATAAACAAGAGAGGAGAAAATCTTGTTTGCTAAAGGGCTGCTGGGTGAACTGCCTCTTGGCCTTTCGATAGCATCTTTGAAATGGAAATGGCCAGCTGCCTGACCTTCTGTTCAGTGACCCTTTTTGTACAAAGTCAAATTGCAGCCGCCTCACAGCAGCAATTCACCTATGGACACAAACAGGATTTCCATTTTTTTCTAACCTTTTTTTTTTTCCTGGTGCATTTGTTACCGTGAACATTTTTTTACTCATCACATAAAAGACATCATGCTTAAAAAAAAAAAAAGGCCCTTTGCATCAAAAGGATTGTACTTCATAATGATTTCAAAATACTAGAGAAATCTGCTCTCCATCTGAGCCTTTAAATGTATGGTAGTGTGAAAAAGCCTGAGAAGAGACTGTATTTGTGAACAGAGTTTGGGGTTGTGAACGCTCCCACTCTCTTCTTGCACTCGAAGGGGAAAAAAAGTCTTGATCATATTAAAAAAGGGAGACATAATCCCCACCTTACCGTGAACAAAAGGAGAAAAAGGAAGGCAAGTTCTGTGTTTGCCATTATGGTGAATCTCAGAAAATAAATAAATGCCTTTATAGATGCTCTCTGCGGAGCAATTCTGAATAGGAATTAGGAGTCTGTTTTAAGAAGGAACCAGAACCTGGTTGCACTGTCCCTTTGGGCTGTGTTGAAGCCTGCAGCCAAGGAGACTGTGTTGTCTGAAAGAGGAAGCTCTTTGGCCCGCCCGTTACCCACCTCCCTACACCCTGTTCTCTCTTCCTTCTCTTTCTGCTCTGCGGAACCTCTTACCTAAGGCCAGGCATCCTGGTCCTGCCCACCTCCGATGCTGCCACTTTGCTAGGGCTACAGGGCAAAGAGGGCACCCACACCCCACCGCGGGGGCCTGTTCTTTATGGGATAGATGGGGCAGAGGCTCACTCAGTGGCAAAGGGAAAACTACCCTTTCCTGGGCTAGTTAAGGGAGCTGAACAAACTAGAAATATAGCTCATTAGGGCTCTGATGGGGATAGATACTGAGGTTCTGATTTCCAGAATAATCCATGAGGATGCATGCAGACAGTGAAAGGAGCAGATCCTGGGGACGGACAGTCCTAAAGATGGTTCCCGGCTTGGACACTTGCTAGTAGCTGTATGACTGCGGACACGTTATTTAATGTCTTGAAGGCTCATTGCTGTCAGCAGTAAACCGAAGGCCTGAAGCTAATACTGCCCTTGTCTCATGGGGCGGATGTGAAGATTAGATGAAATGATGTATGGACAATTGCTAAGCCCAGGGCTTGGTACGTAGTAAGCACTCAGCAAACATTCCCTCCTTCTCTTCTTCCCACTTATCAGGTGAGAAAATAAAGGAAATAGCCAGATTCGAATTTTATCCAGATTTTTATTTTTCACATTACAAATTTATGACCCTGCAGGTTCTCCCTGTGTATAAGGGGACCAGATGATGTCAGCTACCTCTTATAAAATTGTCATCAAGAATTGAATTTCAAATAAGTGTCTTCGGCTTTGTTTTTGGCTGGAATTAGACAAATCATGATTCTAAACACACAAACAAAAGGGAAAAGGGAGAGAATTTCATTCTATCACCTACTTTTTGTGGGGACTATTTCTCTACCATTAGAGCTCATACCCTGTCAAAAATATAGTTAAAAAACCCCTCAAGCAAACACACTAAGCAACGCCAAAAAAATGTTCCCTCTCCTCTGCTTATCTTTAATCCTTTCTCTTTAATGCAACATTTGATTGTTTACAAACAGCAGCGTGCTATTAGCACGTCTAGTTCTACTGAATGCAAACCTGTTTTCACAAGTGATGATCCACATATATGTGACCGTTTCCATTCTTTCATTAATCATTTATCATAAGTGTTTTTTCACCTTGCTGTCTAGGCCTTATAATTTTAATTTTCATGACTGCAAAATGTGGCCTTCATTTTATATTGTACCCATTTGGGCCCCAAATCCATGCAGGCAATCCATGCTTAAGGAGAAGGTTAAAAACACTAGTGTGGTATGAATACTCCAATATGCCTTTAGTCATAAGTTAAATGATGGTGTATAAACAATCCAATGTCCCACGCAGGGAGTGAAAGAAACAGGGTAAGGGTAAGGTTTGGAAAGGGTAAGGTTTGGAAAGCCCCAGTTAATCTTTTCCTTTGCTATTCTCTTTTATTCAGCTTTTTTTTTTTTCTCTTTTTTTTTAGCTGACTCCAGGGAGAATAGCAATAAAGACTCCTTGCCTACTGGGTTCATCAGCAGTATCTAGTGCCAGAAGTTCTGTTTTCATCCTGATAACCAGATATCAAAGGGGCTCAAATATACTGGGCTGTTCCTGATAGAGATCTGAACTTTCCAGAGGCCTCTCTGAACTAAATCTATGACCCCTGTGTGACAGGGCCATTGTTCCTTGTGGAACACAATCTTTCTGATCCCACGTGAGGAAGCATGTTCCTTGCAGAAGGCAGGTAGGAGTCAAACCTTTTTGTGTTGCTCTTGCCCTCTGTTAAAATCAAGTTTTTGTGGCTACTTGAGCTTCTATACCTCTGACTTCATGAGGACAAACCATTTGCTGAAAATGAATTCTTATGTGGATCTTTGGAAACTAGCTTTAGAAAGCTGGAAAATGTTTCTGAATTTCCACAAATACGATTGAAGTTTCAAAACTTTATATTCCACCTGTACGGTCAAGCCCTTTGCTTAACTAAGGTCTGAATTCATACCAACACTTCTCTTTGGCCTTGTGCCTGACACTTAGTAGGTGCTCATTGAGTATGTCAACAATGAATGAGTGAAACCTGAAGTCTGGACAGGGGTTAAACTCATGGATTTGCTAATAACTCTTCCATTTACTCACTCTCAGTAATGATGGATTTAAAAAATTTTGAAAGCTGGAAATGCCGAAAGTTTTGGGAGTATATAGATTTGGGTTCCTGCCCTGAAACTAATTCCCTTTGTAAACTTGGACAAGTCGTTTCACTAAAAGCCTTAGTTTTCATATCTGTAAAATGAAGCCAGCAAAGAGTTAGTGGGCAGGGTAACTATTCAGGTGTCCTTTCTTTGAGACTGGCACCTTTTCTATGTGCTTGCTGTATCCCAGCACATCGCGACGTGGCCACACAGCAGCATTCTCCTTCAAGACCTGGCTTCTGAGAGTCCTGGATCAGTTATTCAGCATCCAGACCCTGTGCAAAAGTAGCAAGGATGAGTGTCATCACTGTAGACAGGCATTTAGGCAGACGTCAGTACTGTTGCAGGTTTTACACACCCAGGCTGGGCAGAGAAAATCTGTTGGCCCTCTCTTCTCTTGGTGATCTTATAGAGGGGAGCTTTTGGGAGTATATGACAGTTCAAGCATTGATTAAATATGCCAGCAAGACTGATTTTGGACTTTATTATTTTACCTTTAATTTGGATCCTTGGTGTGGTATATACCTGAATGCATATTTAATACTTTTACTTGTATATATAGATCTTCCCCTATAGAAAAACAAAACAAAACAATATCTGGTCTTCTTTGATGTGCACTGTCTTAGTCAATGCTGCTACCATCCATGTGGCAGGGAAGCTGAAACTCCAGGAGTCATCCTTGACCTCTCCCTAAGTTCATTACAAAGTCTTCTTCAGTGTGACCTTGTATATATCTCTGATTTTTCTCCACTTCTCCCAGTCCCCAAAGATGCCTCCTTAGTCTGTGCCACCACAACTTTTCCCCTGAGCATGCTAGCAGCCTCCTAACTGGGCTTCTCGGCTCCATCCTTGTCCCCTCTTGTCTCTGGCATATTTTTGTCATAGAAGAGACAGCGGGCATGTCTTCCAGATTGAACACTGATCATGTCTCACATCCTGCTTGATCCTTTGTATGGTCAACCACGGCATTTTGGCTAATAACCAAAATCCTTAACGTGTTCTGAAAGCCTTAAGTGGTCTGGCCCTTGCTTGATAACCCCTGAGTTCTCTACTCTGTCTTCACAGACCTTCCCTGAGGCAGCATCCTCCTTCTCCGTGGAGAGAGAGAGCTCCCATCCTCCCCCACGTCTTGGTCCAAGTGCTCGCTCTTCAGGGAAGCCTTGCCTGACTCTTTTTAATCCAAATATGTCCCCTTGTCCCAAGCTTTCATAGACACATGGGCTCTTCTTTGAAGAACGGATGAAGAAACTGAGGCTTAGTGAGATTTAATTAATATGTCCAAAGTTAAACAGCTAATAAACAGTGAAACTGGATCCAGGATCTCAGGACCAATGATGACAGATCCAGGATTCAGAACTGTGTTCGATTCTCAGCTCTCTGCTGCGAACTACTATGTCAGAGATGGGAAATCGGTTTCATTTTATATGGTAATTTTGATTAACTAGGATGCCTGCAGTGCTGTGATGAAGAGGATTCTGAGGTTGCACCTGGCTAAGTGGAGAAGTGTATCACGATGGATTAGCGATGTCTGCCACAGGCAAAGGATTGGAGAGGGAAGGTTCGCAAGACAGGTATTTGCCCCAGGCGAATGCTATAATGTACAATGTTATAAGGCTCATTTTATTTTTTAAAAATCAAGAACAGAAACTCTTTATAGATCAGAAGACTCAGAAGCAGAACCCAGGCCCTCTTAAGAAGGGACAGAGAGCCTCACCCCTGGGCTCTTGAAGGATGCCAAGACAAGAAGTTGTGAAAATCACTCCCAGTCTTGTTACTGGCTCCTTTATCCTCCCTGCGGCCAAGAGAACTGAAGTTGCCATGCTACTTGGTGCTCTTGTAGCAGGAAGCCAGGGCTGTCAGAAGCAGGTGGTGGAGATAGGAGCTCAATCCAGACTTTCTCAGGTCACACACTCAGGATGCTTTCTAACACAGCACTTTGGGAAATTCAACTTACTTTTCATAGCAGGATTCCAGGAAAACAGGGTAGAGGGTGATGTGCCGTGAAGCTTTTTCTGCCACATTTCAGGATCAGGTGTCCACTTTCTAGTCACTTCCTCTTCATGTCCACTTGACTGACATCTCTTTGAAGATCTGGGGTTTTGTTATCTCTGCAGCTGCCCTGTAGTACCCAACACAGGGCTTGGTCCATCAGTTTGTGATGGTTGGATCTGTTTTTGGAAGGTCCCAATTTTCCCAAGACAAAAGGCATTGGCATATTACTTGCCCTTATCTGCTGCCCATGGTCTGGCCCTGGGTATTTGTGCTGAGGTTCAGGCAACTTTCTTGCTGCTGTGGTGAAGAGTTTTCTTTTATCTTGGGCAGAAGGCTTCCCCAGGGGTGTACAAGCACACCTGGCTTACCTCAACTTTCAGAAAGCACATGCAAGTGGATCTGTGCCCCTTCTATGGTCCTTTCTTCCTGATGTTCAGAAGAAAGGGACAGAGGCTGTAGCATTTCAGTATTCTGGCTTATGGTTGAAAATTCTGGGTTCCTGTTTCAGGATTCAGGCTGGCAAGTATTTGAGCTCTTATCTGTGTCTCTTTATATCCTTTCTGTTTCCACATTGGCACGGTGACTTCTAGTTAATATACTGTTATTAGACTCCAGATGTTGGCATGATCTTGGGGATAGTGTTCAGTTCACTTCTCTTCTCTTCAGTATGTGCTCTTGCTGGTCACTGCATCCAGTCCCATGGCTTTTGATGGCATGTATAAGCTGGTATGAACAATTATACACCAACAAATTGGATAACCTAGAAGAAATGAATAAGTTTGTAGAAACATACACTCTTTCATAACTGAATCAGGAAGAAATAGAAAGCCTGAACAGACCAGTAACAAATAAGGAAATTGAATCAGTAAACAAAAACCTTAAAATAGAGAAAAGCCAGGTGGCTTCATAGGTGAATTCTACCCAACATTTAAAGAAGAATTAATGCTAATCCTTTTTAAACTAGTCTAAAGAATAGAAGATAAGGGAACATTATCAAAACTCTTTTTATGAGGTGAGCATGACCCTGCTACCAAAGCCAGAAAAAGACACCACAAGAAAAGAAGACTATAGGTAAATATACCGATGAACAAAAATATTCAACTGAATGTTATAAAGCTGAATTCAACAGCATATTACAAGGACCATACATCATGATCAAGTGGGATTTATTCCTGGTATGCAAGGGTAGGTCAGCATCAGCAAATCGATCAATGTGATACACCACATTAACAGAATAAAGGATAAAAAATCACATACTTATCTTAATAGATACAGAAAAAGCATTTAACAAAATTAAACATCCTTTCATGATAAAAGTTATCAACAAATTAGGTATAGAAGGAATGTACCTCAACATAAAAAAGGCCTCATATGACAAGCCCATAGCTGAAATCATACTCAATGGTGAAAAACTGAAAGCTTTTTCTCTAAGATCAGGAATAAGGTGAGGATGCCTACTCTTGCCACTTATATTCAATATAGTATTAGAAGTTCTAGCCAGAGCAATTAGGAAAAATAAAATAAAATAAAATAAAAAGCATCCAAATTGGAAAGGAAGAAATAAAATTATGTCTGTTTGAATAAAATTATGTCTGTTTGGCATCATCTTTAATGTAGAAAACCCTAAAGACTCCACAGACACAAAATTATTAGAACTAAAAAATAAATTCAGTAAAATTACTGGATGAAAAAAATCAACATACAAAAATCAGTAGCATTTCCATACATTAACAATGAACTATCCAAAAAGAAATTAAGAAAATAATATTATATATAATAGCATAAAATACTTAGGGATAAATTTAAACAAGGAAGTGAAAGAGTCATGTACTGAAAACTACAGAATATTGATGAAAGAAATCAAAGCAGACACAAGTAAATGCAAAGACATTTTGTGTTCATGTATTGGATGAATTAATATTGTTAAAATGTCCATACTATCCAAAGTGATCTATAGAGGCAATACAATCCCTGTTAAAATCCCAATGGCATTTTTCACAGAAATAGAAAAACCAATCCTAAAACTTATATAGAACCACTAAAAACCCTAAATAGCCAAAGCAATCTTGAGAAAAAAAGAGCAAAGCTGGAGGCATCATAATTACTGATTTCAGAATGTATTACAAAGCTATAATAACCCAAACAACATGGTACTGTCATAAACACAGACATATACACCAATGGAACAGAATAAAGAGCCCAGAAATAAACTGATGCATCTAGGTTTGACTGATCTCTAACATGGGGCCAAGAATATACAATAGGGAAAAGACAGTCTTTTTAGCAAATGATTTTGGGAAAACTGGATATTCATGTACAAAAGAATGAAATTGGATCCTAACCTTACACCAGTCACAAAAATAAACTCAAAATGAATTAAGACTTAAACATAAGACTTGAAACTATAAAATTCCTAGAAGAAAATATAAGGAAAACCTCTTTGATGTTGGTCTTGGCAATGATTTTTTGAATATGACACCAAAGCACAGGCAATAAGAGCAAAAATAGACCAGTGGGACTATACCAAACTAGAAAGCTACTGCATGTTAAAGGAAACAATCAACAAAATGAAAAGATGAAGTCAGGTGCCCAGGAGAAATAACAACTAGTAATTTCTGCCATAAAGATACATTGAAGAAAGAATAGGATTAAAATGGCTGACAAGACACAGGTACTATGTACCTCTTCTAGGAACCAGAATAGTAAACAGATTCTCACATTTCGAACAGATCATCTAGGAGAGAACACTAGAATTCACCAGGGAAGCTACAGGAAGCACCAAAAGTGAGTAAGGAGAATACACTCACTCTTTACCCAACTTGCCCAACTGGAGACTAGCTAAGAGCTGGGAGGAGCTCCTGGGCATAGGGAAATAGTATGAAAGAAGGCCCCAAGGCTGCACTCTCTGAGATGAGTTTTATGATCTTGGCTACAAGGGAAGCCCCTGACTCACACAGGTCTTAGGCCTGCTTGGAGATTGCACAGAGACATTGCTCCAGAAAGGGAACCTATGCAGAATCCCTAAGTCATCTGAGCCTAGAGCTGCAAGAGCTGGGCACTGTTCTGAGAGCCTAGATACCAAGGAACTGCAGGAACACCTACAGCCCTTGCATGGCTTTTCAGGATAGAGGACCCCAAGTTCTTCAACGCACACCTGAGAAGGTCCCCATGGCCCTGTTGTGAGCTTCTCTTGAGACTGAGATGCGCACCGACGGCATATTCCACAGTTTCTTGCCCACACTGCTTGCCTGAGTGGGGCCCCAGCCTTTCCCATCATAAGTCCAAGGCACCATTTTGAGAGTTTGACATTGCCTTACACCCTGCCCTCAGGCTGGGTTTGGGCTGACACAGCCACAGGTCTGCCCAGCTTAGGAGGGACAGGGAAGCCCAGGCTCCTCTCCACACACCTGGGACAATTTCCACCAACCTGCTTGCTACAGGCTTCTGTGAGATTTGAAACACAAGTGGACTATATTCCCCACAGTTTCTTGCCCATGCCACTTGTCTGAAAGGGGCCCTGCCCTCTTCGACTGCAAGCCCAGAGAAGCTGCAGTTGTTACCCAGGTGGGCAGGGACAGGGGAGACTAAACTCTCCTAAGCACACCTAGGACAATACCCTATTACAGGCAGCTGCGGACTAGCTTGCTCAATCCATTGCAGCTACCAGTGCAAGGAGCAGTCCAGTTCATGGACTGCTTGGGTCCTACACTCTACTACTGCTACTACTACTACTGCTCCCTCTCACATCACACCAGCTGCTAAGGGGCCTGAGAATCCACCCACATACCTACCCCTCTGCTCCAACTACTAGCGTCTGAGCAAGCCACCTGAAGGCTCAGAATTGGCCCCCCAGGACACACTAATACTGCTGCCAGTGCCAGCAGCCTTGGGGCCTAAAATGAGACATACTAAGCCTGCTGCTTCTACCACTTGGGCCTAAAGACTAGCTTGACTGTTGTTCAAGTTCCCAGCAAAACTCCATGATAGCCTTGACTAATAACTGTTTCTTAAGCCGTGAAGGAAATCACAGATATCACAGACCCTGTGTACTGCCTAAGAAATCGTACAAAGATCACACTGTTGCAGGCACCCAAAATCAAAGCCAGAGTGTCTGACACAACCAGCAAAATATATACAATCTTAAGGGAAAATTATCCCCTTCAAAAGCAAGTTCAAAAAATCAGAAGAAGTGATTGCTACCTCAGATGCACAGATATCGATGGAAGGACACAGAAAACATGAAAAGGCAAGGAAATGTGACACGAACAAGTACCACAACAGTTGCTCAGCAACAGATCCCAATCGAAAAGAATTCCTGGTAGTGCCAGATGAAGAATTCCAAATATTGATTCTGAAAAAGCTCAGTGAGATGGAAGAGAAATCTGAAAACTGATACAAAGAAATCAGAAAAGCAATTCAGGATATGAATGAGAAATTTACCAAGGAGAGAGATATCATCAAAAACACAACAAATAGACATTCTGGAGCTGAAAAATTTATTGAGGGAAATACAGGACACATTTGAAAGCTTCACGAATAGACTGGACCAAGCAGGAGAAAGAATTTAAGAACTTGAAGACAGATCTTTCGAAGTAATCCAGCCAGACAAAAACGATAATGAAAAAAGAATATTAAAAAGTGAGCAATGACTTCGAGACATCTGGGGCTACATAAAAAGACCAAACTTACAAATTATTAGTATTCCTGAGGGAAAGAGAGATATAAAAGTTTAGGAAATCTATTTAAACAAATAATTGATGAAAACTTCCCAGGACTAGCAAGAGAGGTCAACATTCAGATACGAGAGGCTCAGTAATCCCCAGGAACATACATTGCAAAAAGGACTTCACCATGGCATAATTACAACATAATTCAATCTGAAGTTTTCTCCCACAAGGAATTAGTATTCTATTTGGTAGCTACCCAGATTCTAAACAGTGAAAACTCACCATCAAGAGCTTGATTGAATGACCCACCTGGAATTGTTTATACTTCATTAATGCTTTTCATAAATCATGAGTTTGACAGGTTACTGGCATAGACTTTCCAAATCTCATAATTGTGTTTTGTTTTTCCCCTTGCTTCATCAGTTTCCTTTCACAGGCTGACAGCTTAGCAAATGTTACTAGAACTAACAGCTACTGCAGTGACCACTTCTGTTGTGTGCACTGACTCTATGTCCAGAACTGCTGTAGGGGCTGAAGACTTGGACTGTAATGAAGTCTTGGCTTTGTCATATACTAACGGGGTGACCTTGGCAGATCTCTGACATCAGATCTGTAAAGAAAAGATATTATATGTGATGGGAACAATTTCATAATGCTGCTATGGGTATGACACGAGATAACATAGGTAAAGAATTTGGTGCATTGTCTGGCATGCAGTAAGTGCTGAATAAATGCTAGTGACTATAGCTTTTCTGTTGGTAAGCCCCAAGAAGACTTGAATGTACAGAGGCTGGAGGGATCTTAAACGACCAACTCCTAAGTTGTAGAGGGACACCTATCACCTCTATGTTTATCCATAATAAGTGTATTTGGGGGAAGAAAAAGATCTTGCATTGATCTAGGTCATTATTTGAATTCTTTTTATCTCACTTGGTCAGGAAGCCAACCCAAGATTATGGGCTGCAATGGAATTGTGCAGAGGAGTGGTATTTCCTACCACTTTATTATAACCTCTATGGAGGCTTGTTTTTGTATTCTCAGAATCTAGCACAGTGACACTCAACAGATCAACAGGCATTTTTTTTTTTTTGAGACAGGTTCTCCCTTTGTTGCCCAGGCTGGAGTGCAGTGGTGTGATCATAGCTCACTGTATCACTGCAGCCTTGAACACCTGGGCTCAAGCGATCTTCCTGCCTTAGCCTTCTGAGTAGCTAGGATGACTGGCACACCACCACGGGGTCTCACTACGTTGCCCTGAGCTACTGGCTCCAAGTGATTCTCCCACCTTGGCCTCCCAAAGTGATGGGATTACAGGTGTGAGCCACTGCACCTGGCCCAACAGGCTTTTAATGACTCTCTGTTGAATGGATGAATGGATAGAGAAACAAGGCAAAATAGAAGATAATTCCATTGGTTATATCATGCTTTACCATATATATAGCATATAAATATATACTATATATTTGTTTATATATTTATCTATATATGTATATGTTTTCTGATTATAAAAGTACTATCTGCTTCTTGTAAAACATTAAACAATACCAAAATATTAAATATATTAAGAAACAAGGCCAGGCATGGTGGCTCATGCCTGTAATCCTAGCAGTCTGGGAGGCCGAGGTGGGCGGATAGTTTGAGCTCAGGAGTTCGGGACCAGCCTGAGCAAGAGTGAGACCTTGTCTCTACTTAAAAAAAAAAATAAAGAAATTAGCTGGACAAATAAAAAAAAAAAAATATATATATATATATTTAAGATTATATATAATTAAAATATGTTTAAAATTATATATATTTAAAATTATATATATGTATAAAATTATATATTTATATAAAATTAGCCAGGCATGGTGGAGCATGCCTGTAGTCCCAGCTACTCGGAAGGCTGAAACAGGAAGATCGCTTGAGCCCAGGAGTTTGAGGTTGCTGTGAGCTAGGCTGACACCACAGCACTCTAACCCAGGAAACAGAGTGAGACTGTCTCAAAAAAAAAAAAAAAGTCTATGAAATTCCACCCTGAGAGTTAACTATTGCTAAGAGCTTGGTATCTATTTTTCCTGATTTAAAAAATGTGTATGCTAATGTGTATGCATTTTATAAAAATGGGCTTATACTATTCAAGCTATTTTACAATTCATTTTTAAATTTAAATATATTTTAAGAACATTTTTCTGAATCAGTTCATGTAGATCTACATTTCTTTTTAAGGGTTGCAGTTTCCATCACACGATTTTATTGTGCCTTATTAATCCATTCTCTTTTTGATGGAAATTTTGATTGGTTATAATATTTTCACTATACTAATACAATATTTCAAGAAATGCTCACATACATATATATATTTGCCTTCTTGGGAGAATAATTCTATTGGAAAAAACCCTAATAGTGGAATTGCTAAATGAAAATATGTGCACATTTAAAATTTTGAGGTCATGCCTTGTTCTTACAAGTTCCTTGGAATTTGGAAACATGGTATTTACCATCCCGGCAGTGCCCCTAACCAATGACAGGATGAGCTATTTACCCTAGTGCTCTTTCATTTCAACAATAAAAGAGGGTGGTGAAGGTGGGTTCATGGGATTTTGTGGGTTGTAGTTGAAGAAGGTTCTTATACCTGGCAGTTCATCCTCTCTGGCCAAGTAGGCGAGGGATGAGGAGGGAAGGAGATGCCCCTTCAGGCATCAAAATAAACAAACAAGAAAATGAGCAAAAAAGCAAATATTTCCCACAAGGTAAGTCGGCCAGGTGCGGGGATACATTTCAATAACATGCCAGTATCGGGGTTGGAAAACGGAAAAAACACTCTCCATTTGGGGGCCAAATAGTTATGAACTAAGCCACACCCCTTTCAGCATCCTTTTCCTACCTACCCCCGATCCCCAGCCTGAGACTGTAAAGTTTTCCATCTGGAAGGATAAACACTTTAGTAAAATCATTACAAAACCGAACAATGGAGACTGCTTTTCTGCGGTGAAGAGGGAAGGGGAGAAGAAGAAGGGCTGGAATCGGATGGCTTTGTGGCGCTGGCAGGGATTTTCAGGGTGATTTAGTGTGGATTGATTTGCAGTTTATTCTGCAGCCATTGTTTGTAATGTGCTTTGCCAGCTCATGTCCCCTGAACCTTAATTGTTCTAAATTAAACTATGGGGACTAGACAGCACACATTTCAATCAGAATGACAAAATATTGCACCAAATCCCACAGGGATACATCAGCCCCTGCTAGGATGGGCTTGTACCCAAGGGAAGAGGGAAAAAAGTGCTCAGGAGGGCATTAGATTGGAATTGAATAGGTGCTGTTCTGTTTGTATATAAGGTAAAACTCGAGTGTGCCATCCCAACCTGTGTGTGGGCATATTTGAATAATCAAAGACAATACTGCCGTTTGCAATATGGTACTTACCTAAATAGTAAAGAACTATACCCCTGAGCTCCATTAGCATTGGTTTTAAAAGATGAATTGAAAGGATACCTGAGTTGGGGAGTGTTCAGATTAGCCTGAAAAAGCTGCAAGGAATTCTCAGGGCTTATTCAAATACACAGAAGCTCAATTTCTTTGGGCAAAAAGTTGCTCATCTTTCTTTTATTATTCCTTGGCAGGATACTGTTTTAAGTCAGTGTGGAGCCTGGGAAATGACCTGGGGTCTGGACACACAGTTTAGGCAGTAGTATTCATTGCTGAGTGAAAGAAGGTAACGATTTTTCACTTTATCTTCTCAAAAACAATCATACCTATTTAAATATTACATTCTACCACTAACTATTCTTTTTATTAGATTCAAAAATTTAAAAAATTAAGGTAATACGGCACACACACAAATTTAAATAATACCAAAAGCTAAAGATGAACAGTAAAAATCAATTCTACTCTCCTGACACCCTGCTAATCCAAAGGTGACCACTATTAATTTTCTAGTGTCTTCTTCCAGTATGTATATATTTTTTATAAATGTAATCATACTTGTGTATACTGTCTTGTTACTTGCTCTTTTGATTTAACAGTGTATTTTTCCAAATTAACATATCTATAAGTCTCTTTCCAGGAGTAACTGTAACATTTTTCTAATGGCTATATAATATTCCATTTAGTGGATGCCTGATAATTTATATAGTACTCTATTGATGTGTATTTAGGTTGTCTATGGCTTTTGCTACTAGAATTGTTTTATACTTTTATAAATATATTTATTCACAGGACTCTTCCTGAAACTGTTAGAATTAATAAATGAATTCAGTGAAGTTGCAGAATACAAAGGCAACATTCAACTATCAGTTGTACTTCTATACATTAACAAAGAACTATCCCCCAAAGAAATTAAGAACAATCCCATTTATAATAGCATTTCAAAGAATATAATACTTTGGATAAAATTTAACCATGGAGGTGAAAGTTCTATATATTGTAAACCTTAAAACATTGATGAAAGAAATTGAAGAAGACAAAAATAAATGGAAAATATCTTACGTTCATGGATTGGAAGAATTAATATGGTCAAATTGTCCATACCACCCGAAGTGATTTACAGATTCAATGCAATCCTATTAAAATTCCAATGGCATTTTTCACAGAAATAGAAAAAAAAATCCTAAAAGGTATGCAGAACAATCGAACACCCTGAATACCCAAAGCAATATTGAGAAAGAGAACAAAGCTCCAAGCATCACAATTACTGATTTCAAAATATATTATGAAGCTATAGTAACCAAGACAGCATGGTATTGTCATAAACACAGACATACAGACCAATGGAACAGAATAGGGAGCTCAGAAATAAACCCATGCTTCTAGGTTTGACTGATCTTTGACATGGGTTCAAGAATACATAATGGGAAAAAGGTAGTTTCTTCAAAAAATAGTGTTAAGACAACTGAATGTCCACATGCAAAAGAATGACATTTGACCCTAATCATACACCACTTACAAAAATCAACTCAAATAGTTTATAGACTTAAAACATAAGACCTGAAACTATAAAATTCCTAGAAGAAAATATAGGGAAGAGTTCCTTGACATTGGTTTTGGCAATGATTTTTTTAGATACAGCACTAAAACATAGGCAATAAGAGCAAAAATAGACAAGTGGAACATCAAACTAAAAAGCTACTGCACACAAAGGAAACAGTCAACAAAATGAAAATGCAACTTATGGAATGGGAGAAAATATTGGCAAACCATATATCTGATAAAGAGTTAATATCCAAAATATATAAGAAACTCATACAACTCAATAGCAAAAAACCCTAAATAATCTAATTAAAAAATGGATCAAAAAACTGAATAGCTATTTCTCCAAAGAAGACATACAAATGGCCAACAGGTATACGACAAGGTGCTCAATGTCACTAATAAATACCTCCCATTTACATTTCCAATATGTTGTGCCTTTTTTTTCTGTTGCCCATGCTAGAGTGCTGTGGCGTCAGCCTAGCTCACAGCAACCTCAAACTCCTGGACTCAGGTGATCCTCCTGCCTCAGCCTCCCAGGTAGCTGGGACTACAGACTACAGGACTACAGCTTGTCACCATGGCCACCAGTTGTGGCATTTTTAACCAGTATCATATGTGAATTTTCATCTTTTCACAACTCTACCAACTATTATTCTTTAAATATAGTTTTTTGGGACCAGTTTCTAATTTATTTTAAATTAAAAATTAATTTTTTTTTCTAAAACACAACTAAAGCATCAAGGATCAGTTTCTTTAATTGGCCAGTATTGATACCTTTCTTTTCATGTTTGTTGGCCATCAAGAATCCTCTCTTTGCTAAGAGCCTGCTCATATTTGAACAATTTTCTATTGGGTTGCTTGTCTTTTTCTAATAAACACATGGAGTTTTGCTTATTTAAGATTATTAACACAATTTATGTTGAGTATTTTCCCAGTATTTTCATTTTGACTTTAGTGATGGTATCTTATGCCGTACAATTTAAAACCTTTATCTTTTCCTTTATAGCTTTGGGTTTCCTATTTTGCCTGTGAAAATCTCAACCACCCTAAGCTTGTTTTTATCCTAGTTTTCATTTTAATATACATATATTATCATTTATGCTTGAATTGTTAATCTATTTGGAATAAGTTTGTATAGAGTATGCAAATAAAAGTTAATTATGTTTTTTTCCAGTTAATTGTGCTTGTACTATTTATTAAATAGACCCCACTTTCTCCACTGGGGGTAAAAAAAAGATGCTCACAATTATTGTGCTAGATATTTTTGAATAACAGTACACCAATTCACATGCCCTAGTAAGAATACATGAGAGCCATTGTGTGGGTTTGTGGGTAAACAAGTCACATGCTTGTTTACCCACAAGCATTTAGGGCAAAACTGAGACTTAACTACTTATATTTATTTTAATATCTTTCATAATCAGCCCTAACAATTGTGATCCCTGGTCCTTCCTCTACCATCTGTGACCTTCTGTCTTAGGTTTTGTCTCAGGCTAATGCCTTCATTACTTTTAAGATTGCTTTCTTATATTACCAATAATGGTATCTTCCAAGGGTTGGACTCAGCTAGTTTCCCTCTGCTATGCGACCCAGATGTGGCTTGGATTCATTTTCATGTTTTCCTCAGATTTTATATAATTTCTTTTCTCTTAACTTCTTGATTTGGGTCCCCTCCTGGCTTGAGTATAGCTCCCTGGATGGAAAACTGTGCCATCTCCTAGAATTTAAGTTACCATTCTCACAATTTCCCACCACATAACCAAGGGAGGTTTTCTTTCTTTCTTTTCTTTCCTTCTTTCTTTCTTTCTTTCTTTCTTCCTTTCTTTCTTTCTTTCTTTCTTTCTTTCTTTCTTTCTTTCTTTCTTTCTTTCTTTCTTCTCTTTCTTCTCTTTCTTCTCTGTTTCTCTCTCTCTCTCTCTCTCTCTCTCTCTCTCTTTCTCTCTTTTTCTCTTTCTTTCTTTCTTTCTTGTTAACTTCTAATTTTCTTCAGCAAGTACTGATTAACAGCCTACTATGTGCCAGGCACAAGATCCCTGCCTTCTAGAGGATCATGGCTCATTTGGGATACAAACATGCAAATACCCTTGGGAGAGTATAGGAAAAGATAGAGGTGTTTGCAAGGTCTTTTGGTACCAGAGAAGGATAAGCACTTATTTCTGTTCAACCAGGTTAGGGGAAGCCTCTCAAAGGAGATGACAGTTGAACTAAGGCATAAAGGACCAAAATTTGTTTATATCTGGTGATTGTACTTAAGATATATCCTAAAGAAAGTCTTGAACATGCACATGATAAGACAAATACATGAATGTTCATTAGAGCATTGTTTGTAAAAGGGAAACATTTTACGCAACCGAAATGCACACAATAGGGTAAGTAGGGAATAGTTAGATTACAGAGTGATAATTAGCCCTTAAGGTAAGTGATTCAAATCTACATGTACCAATATAAATAAATCTTAACATCATGCTGTGTGAAAAGAGCAAGCTGCAGAAGAATGAATACATATGCTATGTCATTATATAAACAGGAAATAATACCATGGGTTTAGGAATATATGCATGCAGAATAAAAGAAAGAATAGCAAGAATAAACACCAGTCTTGGGATAGTTTTTTTTTTTTTTTTTTCTTTTGGTGAGGGAGGTAGACGGAGAATGGGATTGGGGAGGAGAAAAAAGGAGTTTTAACTGTTTCTGTAATGTTTTATTTCTTTAAAAATGATAATATCTAATATGGCAAAATATCCACATCTATTAGGTACAAGTGGTAGTTACATTGATTCACTTCAAATGTACCATTTATTATTTTTTTGTATATTTGAAGAATTTAATTAAAGAAAAATGCACAGGAATTCTTCAGGTGGATACACCTAGGTCCTGTGTGTTTGAGGAGGCAGTGTTTGCCATTGTGTGTTAATTTGAGCAGCACCTTTGGAAAGGTTTTTAAAAGGAGAAAGAGGGAACATTACTTTGAGTGATGTCTGGTGGCTTTAAACTTTGCTTTGGGGACCTCTTGAGATCCTATAGAGTCTTTTCACAAGCCACTGCTAGGGTGCGAGGAGGACATTTAACAGGTTAAATGTTACTACATTTGTTTGCATATTTATGTTCAAAGATATCCTTTTGAACAAAGTTTCTGAGCCTGAAAAAAGAATTTGCCAACACCTGACTTAGGCGATCCCTTGCCTGGGGTGGTTGTTTTCATCTTTCATCTCTTTACTTTGCAGAAATAGACTTCACCAAGGCTGCCCTGGGTAAGCTTGCACTAGAGGGAATGGTCGGCTCTCTAGCTTTCCTTCTGATCTCTTTCCAGCCTCGACAACTTCTGCCCTGTTTGCATGTTCTGTGGTCTTATCTCAGAGGTATCTTTAGTGTCTCTGGATTTTCACAACAGTAGGGCTCCTCTACTGTGTGCCCTGGACTCACCTTACTTTCCTTTATAGCAAAACATGCAGAATCCATCTACACTTCTTGCCGCCTCTGCTCCATCAGCTCTTTCTCCAGAGCTCTGTCTGCCTTCATCTGTCCCCTCTGATCTGCAGACTGATCTCCCTGCCTCTGGCCCTTGTCTTTTATTATTTGTCAAACACACTCTTGCAAAGTAGTTTTCCTCTGGCACCTTCTTCAGCCCATGACTCCCATCCAAAAACAATGAACAATGCATCATCTTCAAGATAAAATTTCTTTTAAAACATTACCTCTACTAGGTCCACTTGTCTACATGATTTCTCCTTCTTCCCGTACCTTTCTTTTCATTCCCTCTCTCAGCAACCTTGCTGTCTCCTTTATCTAATACCCAATAATCCAGTCTACTCAATAGGCAGACACTTCCATAGTGTTGACTAAGCCTTCTCTATCTATTGAGGCTGCTAAACTATACCCCAATATTTGTCCCATATTACCCCTACATACAGAAGATATTGAGTTAAGTAATTCAATTAAATTATTGTTTGCAATTGGCCATTCTACCATTGTGTGCTGTTTGTCCGTGTAAATGCAGTCTATTGAGATGGTAATCTCTTTAGTGCAGGAATAGTGGCACACATGTTTCATAGTGCCATTTGCTTTGGGGCCTTAATGAGTAGTTCCAAGTCATGAAAATAAGTATTGTAGGGGAAATTTATAGACCAGCAAAGTTTTACTGCTTTCAGTAAATCCTGAGAATCAGCAAACTCTGGGACAAATTTCTTTACAGTGGAAATTATGAATATTAAGTCCCCTTGGCATAAGAACTATTTGACCTCATTTTGCAAACTGACGAAGTATGTGACTTGGGCTACTTTTGAAATTTTCTAACCTTTCAGGACTCCCCCTTTCAAATCACTTAGGTTACAAAGCATGTGTTATGTAGTTTTCATGTTTATTGATCATACCACATGGTGCCTTGGCTGCCTAGGATAAATCCCTCATTGACATGATTGTTTGGATTAGTAAATTAGGGATCACCAAACTAACATGGATTTTATCAAGCACCATGTTGAACAAATGTTAGGGTTAGCATGAATTTCTTAGATGTCTTAATGGCCAAAAAGTTTGTCTATAGGTATCCTGTTATGTCAGTCATGCACATAAAAATCTCTTCTTTCTACCCTTCTTCCCTCCCTTCCTCCCTTTATTCCTGTTAGAAAAAGAGGTAGAGTTGGGTATTCCCACTCCTCCTTTTTTCATACTAGTTCTAAGGGACTGCCTGACAGAGTGTGTCCTCAAAAAGAAGCATGACATAGGCGTGAAAAATTTAATTATAGATTTATTGTGGATGGATTTGGGAGCCATCTACATGCTGTTCTACTCAACTTAATATATGGCAACAGAGAATGTTGCAGGAATTTCAAATCTATAACCCACATTGCCCCTGCCTACCTTTTTATTAAGCTATAATTTATAAACAGTGAAATTTGCCCTTTTTAGTGTGTAGCTCTACAAGTTTTGACAAATGTATACAGTCATGTTACCACTACCACAATCAAGATATATTAATAAAACAGTTCCAGAATTTCAAAAAATTCCCTTCTACCCCTTTAGAGTCAACCTGTAGACTTTGGTAACTACTGATCTGTTCTTTGACCCTAGAGTTATGCCTTCTCAAGAATGTCCTATAAATACAATCTGACATTTTGAGTCTGTCTTCTTTTATTTAGCATATTGCATTTGAGATTAATTATTGCCTGTTGCTGAGTATATCAATTGATCTTTCCTTTTTATTGCTCTGTAGTATTCCATCATATTTTATACCACAGTTTGTCCATTCAGAAGCTGAATTTTCAGTGTATAGCAATTATGAAAAAAGCTGCTATAACCATGCAAACACAGGGTGTTTCTTTCTTTCTTTTTTTTTTTTGAGATACGGTCTCACTCTGTTGCTTGGGCTAGAGTGCTGTGGCATCGTCAGAGCTCACTGCAACTTCAAACTCCTGGGCTCAAGTGATCCTCCTGGCTGAGCTTCCTGAGTAGCTGGGACTACAGGTGTGTACCGCCACGCCTGGCTAATTTTTTTATTTTTTGCAAAGACACGGTCTTGCTATGTTGCTCAGGCTGGACGATAAAGCATTTCTTCTCCTGTGTAAGACTAATCCTTCCACTGTTTCCTGAGTTCTATCCCCCGCCAGCTCCTCAGGGACTCACTCTAGTGGTTATCCTCTCTTTCCTGTGCCTGCAGTCTCTCCTGCTCTGTTGGCTTTTTCTCTCAAATTCAGACATGTTCCAATTGCTCCCACCTAGGAAACAAAAGCCCAATCACCTTGGGTCTCATCTTCATTTCTTGTCTCTTCTTGGTCCCCCACTAGTCAGATTCCTAGAAGGAGTGTCCTACATTCAATGCCTTCACTTTTTAAAGTGAAAAATCCAAGAAGCAGGAGATCTCATCTATTTAGGATATTTACTTGAGTGAAGACAAGTTACTGGACTAAATAACATTTCAGGGATGGTTAAGCTTCACAGTTAGTGATTCTAATAGATTTACAAAGTTCAATGAGTGATTTGGATATAAAATGACTTTTAGGAACAATCCCTAGAGCTGAGGTAGCAACAAATGGCCATCACATATATCAAAATATGAAATTTCTGAAAAGCAAAACCTCCCTGTTCATTTTATTTTATGGTTAAAACATTGTACCTAAATTAGGCATTCAGAAGGGACTGATACCTAATTCAGCTGGAAATCATTACACTCCAGACATAATGGGGTTTAACAAAAGTGTGGCTGGTTTAAGACATTTGCAATTACACAATTAAATTAAAGAACTGGAAAAACTGAAAGTCTTATAAGTTAATTAGGATTGATGGTAGAGGTGCACACAGGAGGGACAGAATTTGCATTTGGCTAAATGATAGGATGAAGATAAGGGAAAGGGGTAAAATCTGTTTGCTGGGAGCACTTTCCAGCAGAAAGAGATGCCTCTTGGATTTTAAAGAAGCATCATTTTGTGTTTTTCAGCATCAGAAGTGCTGCTCCCAAGACATGGTCCCAGAAGAGGGCTCCCTGGTTGGAATATTAGAATCACGGGTAGATCTTGATGCTGAAACTGGAAGGGCTCCAAACTCATAGTTTCCACCACACCATCCTCTTTGAGATTTGCTAGGGTTCTTTTTCACTTCTCCGTGTCGATTAGGAATTTGATCAGAAACAATTTCTTTCTTCCCATCCAAGGGGTTCAGAGAAGTACAACTGGGCTCTCCTCACAAAATGGTTGATTCCTTTTCCTAAAATGTTTCCTGGACTGTTGGGATCAGAGCTACTGTGTACAGCTGCTGCGCAGGTTGAACAACTCCATGGTCTCGCTACATAGGTCATGATGTTTATGGTGTTCCTGGAATTGATACAACATGGCGGCTCTGCAAAAGGCATGCAATGAAAAGTCAAGTGGATGGTACGCTTCTTAGGGGCAGGCCGCTGCATGTAACTGTGAAAGAGTCTGGATCACGATAACTGTCTATAAGACTTTACCTGTGATGCATAGGAGTTTCAAGGACCCATTATCAGCTTGATGCTGGTGTTCCTTATTAGCTCAAATGAGGAGGACAGGAATTATCTTCAAAGGCTGACCTTGAATGGGCTACTGGGTGTCCTGGCCTTCATCACTCATGTACTATGTGCCAAATACTGTGTTAGGCACTCTTAGGTTTCCCACTGAGGTGACACTGTACTAAATATCCAACAAGTTTGATTGCATCAGGGATTTGGAAATCCAGAATAGAGAATGACCAGTAAAATTAAGAATTATATTAAAATATAAGAATTGAGTTTGAAAAAGCTTAAAATTTTATATATATAGTAATTAGTTTCTTAAGGAGCATAATTTCTATTTATCTTTTCAACATGTGCTGAGAAAGACATACAGCTGCAGTGTAATGCTTTTTTTTCTTCTAGTAGATGCCAAGTTGCTAAGTGAAGTAAAGTGGGCTTCTGTTCCTCTGGATACAGAGGGATGGCTCGTGTGACCTCTGGAAGTCCCTTTGGTTGAATCCTTCTATGGTTTAATGATTCTTTGGCTCAGGACCAAACTCACATAATGTTCAGACCGTAAGTCTCCAATGTTAGTTTTAAATTTAGTGCAGACTTACGGAGTCATTATCATCCGCTCTTCGAGTTCTTAATGTGTAGACAATGTTTCTACCTGAGCTACAACTAGATGCCCAGGAAGCCTACAAAAATATAGTCTGGTATTAGAAAAAGGAGGACCACCAAATTATTGTGATGGATTAAATGATTTATGCATTGGGAAGTTATCTTTAACTAGGCAGAAGCATGCTTCTAACACAGTTAAACATATTTTCGAAGAATTCTTCTTTTTTTTTTCCCTTTTGAGAGATCTAGGGGTAAAGACGACACCACAGATTTCAGATATTTCCTAAGGATGGTCTGGAGCCCTCCTTTGCACGTTGGTGGGACATCTGAAGGTCCATCAGAGGTGGCTGCTCATATGTTGAGCGCAGAGCAGGGCTTCTCCGTCTTGACACAATTGCCATTTTGGGCAGGGTGATTCTTTGTGATGGGGGTGGGGACTGTCCTGTGCATTGTAGAATGTTTAGCAATATCGCTCTGTCCACCAGATGCCTGTAGCACTTCCAGGGTTGTGACAACCAAAAATGTCTCCAGACATTGTCAAATGTCCCCTGGGGCCGGGGCAGGGGGGAATTGCCCCCACTGCTGAGAACCCCTGGCATGAGTGGAGCAGCGGCCCTTGATTACTTGTTCGGAGGTTTCAATGGCTTAGCATGAAGTGGGCCGACTGCCTCAGTCTGAATCTGAGAACTCATTCAACAAGTTCATTCATTCAATGGTATTTCTGCTTTTGGCACCTATGTGGCAGTCTCAGTCTAAGCATGTATAAATGTGTGCATTTGTAATGCCTGGTGCTCTCTGGAAAGTAGCTCCTGTTCTCAGGGGTAACTTGGAACCACAACTAGAGCTTTCCTATCCTCCCCATGGGGCTTTGGATTCAATGTGGAAATGTACCTGATGGAACTCTGCAAATAAAAGAACAACTTACACACAGGGGCTATGCACTGAAGTCAGGGAACTACATCATGGTTGCATTCTTTTCAGCACTGGGCACCGTAAGAGCAGGGCTGGTGCCAAGTCTGACCACTTTCAGCAAATGCTGATTACAGTGTCTTTGCAAGGAAAACAAGACCACGGTCTTCCTGTAAGTTATAAAGCATCCAGGGAAGCCCTTCTTCAAACAGTCAGAGAACCTGCCTTCCTAGACTTGGAGTAAGAATTGGGGTGCAGCAGTTCTCTCTGACTGTGTCTATGACACTCACAGTGGTCCAGGGTGGGTGGTGTGACCAGGGAGTGGGGTTGGTGACTAGGATGGACCCTGTGGGTGTAAGCTGGGGTTCTGGTTGTGGCAGGCACCCTCTGCTATGGAGGACCAGGTTTGATCTGGGAAGCATCAGTCCGGGGAGCCGCTGCCTGAATCGCATCTAGGAGGAACATAATTCCATGGGAGGAGGGGAGCAGTAGCTAGGTTAGGAAGGAGCTGAAAGGTAAGTACAAAACTGTGCTCAGAGCAAGATCAGAGCTGCAAAACCGGATAATCCATTCTGTCTTGGGTCTAGGGCCTGGGGAAGCTGTGGCAAGATTATTCCTAGTTCAGAGACAGGAAAAGCAGGGCATGAGGAGGAGCCAGGCAAGGTGGAGGAAGAAGCAGTTTCTGGATGGTTTTAGAGAATAGGGACAGAATTCCAAAGTGCTTTCTAGACAGTTGGCCTAGAGGCCCAGAGATGGAACAGGCAGTCTGGAATAGAAACAGGAGCTGAAGGATATGTTCTGCTGTGACCTTTGATAGCAATAGTCAGGGATGAGGCCCTTTGTATTTATTCATTCAGTCGGTCATTCAGCACACATTGGAGTGTCTACCATGTGTGAAGCACAGGGTCAGGATCCATAATGGGGTACGAAGAGGGAAAAGACATAGATGGAGCAGCTGGAAGTCTAGGGAGAAAGGAGCAACATGCCCACAAGTCATGACTGTACTGTGTTTCCCCCAAAATAAGACCTACCCATAAAATAAGCCCTAGCAGGATTTCTAAGCATTTGCACATATAAGCCCTACCCTAAAAATAAAACCTAGTGATGGGCGTGGCTATGCAGTGTATCTGCACAACCCATGCATTTCATCGAGGAGTAAAGAAGACGAGCAGCCCTTCTCATCTGCCCCATGAGAGCTCTACTGCTCGACATGAGGGATTGGGGCCAGTGGTTGTAAAGGACATAGAATCGCAAGAAATTCAGGATGGAGTTCGGGGTTTGGAGAATTATGATGATGTTCCAGAAGAAGAACGACTTAACTATATTTGAATAAATGTAGATTGTTGTACCGTATTTAAAAAAAAATAACACATTCCCTGAAAATAAGCCCTAGGGTGTCTTCTTGAGGAAAAATAAATATAAGACCCTGTCTCATTTTTGGGGAAACACGGTAGGACAACACAGCAAGCGTTAGGGAGTGTCAGGAGGAGGGAGAAGAAACACATAAGGCATGGCAGTGACCCACGATAGGATTAAGTAATTATTTAAAATACTTATTGCCCATGAAAAGCCCTGGAAGATGAATAGTGGGCGAAGGTTGTTAGGGTAAACACTTGAAGCCCAGATCTCGTTCTTGTTTCATTGGTTAACACAGATGGAGATTAGGTTCATGGTTCGTGGGCCTGAATGCTCATGGGTTTTGGCTGTGGCTCTACGGAAAGTGTTGGCTTCCAACAGCTACTGGTGGCTTGTTGCATTTCTTTCTCTAAGGCCACTTTCTTCCCAGTGGCTGTTTTCCCATTCAGGGAAGCCCCTAAAGCACGGAGCTTGTGGACAGGCTGGGGATTTTACGCAGAGACTGACCTGGGTGTATTTGAGGATTTTGTCCCAGGCCACTCTAGTGGCACATACTTTCCACACAAACGGCAGAAGGATTGGATTAAACCCTTTCTCTTGGCCCTCATTCTTAATAGCACTTGTCTGCACTTCCCCTGCAATCTCTCCACAAAATAACAAAAATATTGACAAAAATAATGGGAAAGATGGCAATTACCCTGCCTCTCACCCCTCCCCACCTGAGGCTGTCACCACAGCAGATAAAACCTATTTTATGGGAGACCAACCCGCTGCCACAATTCCTAAAGTAAAGTTTATTTGCACGGAAAAATAAAGGCAACTTTTTATCTGTCACCCTGCTGGGAAGAAATATGGTTCCTGTCCTCGCACTTCATATTAGCTTTCCTTTTCCCCCCCTCTGCGCGTTTTCATCCCGTGGTGTCTGATCATTTTACAGAAAGGAGGATTTCTGCTTTTGACCTTACCTCTTGCACTTGTAACATTCCAATTTGCAAATGGTCAGTCACCATTTGCCATTTTTGGGGGTGCGGGGGTGGGGTGGAAACATGCTCCGAAGCTCAAGCATACCGGGCTCTGGCCCATTTTTCAAAAAGCTCGCTGGGACGTGTTCCCCACACGCTGGCGGCTGCTTGGGAAAGCTATTTTTTCATGCAGCCCCAGCGCCAGCATTGATCAGTGGGAAAGTTCAAGGCGGCAACTCATCAAGCACGGCTTCAATACCAGATTCCAGACAAGGTCTGCAATAAATAAGAGCAGTAACAAAGAATCATATTTCCTTCTCGCACAGAAAATCAGCAACGACATCGTTCTAAATTTCAGGGTTTGAGCATGGTGTCTTCTGCCTGCATTGCAAGTTGAAAAAAAAAAAATCAGGATGGCTTTTCTCTCTGAGAAGTTAGATCGACATGCATTTTAGCTGTTCTTTTCTTAGAAACGGAGTCAAGATGTAATTTTGAATAGGCGAGTGGATTGGGGAGTTTTCTGTTTGTGCGCTAGTTATTATTTGGGTTGCTCACATAGAACAGGCATTTTTAAAAACATGCGTTTGGAACATAATTTCTCCTATTTGTTTCAATGGACTTATCTCCCTTCCCTTCTAACCTCTCTCCTCCCCATATTAATGTCGAGATTTCCATGTGAACATACCAAAAGAACAATCTTTTGCTTTAAATAGATAGGTGAAAAATTTTCTTCTTCAAATGGCAGTGTGATAAAAAAATATACACCCTATGAGTCCCTCACGGATTATTGCTATTGATTTCTTTCCTTGAAACGTGGAAATGTTACCAGATGGGGTGTTAGGAGTAGGCGTGTGGGTGCAAATGCAGTTTATTGCTTGTTGACTAAAAATCAGTGAAAACCTTCACCATTTGTGTGCTTGCGTCGCATGTAAAGATGAATTTTCATCCCAAACCAGTCCTTATTCTATAAAACTTCGCGCTATGCAATAAGGGACATTTTTTTTAAGGGTACATTTATATTTGAAGGAAATGAGCCTTGTGAAAGACTCAAAACACAAAGAATTCAAGCATTTGTTCTCTTCCGGCTTATTGAAGCACTATCATTGTTTTAAGTTAATGCCATGGATGAAATTTACTTACCACCATCAGATTTCTATTGTGCTCGCTTTCATCCCGCACCTTCTGTGGGCTGCTCCTTTGAGCTTCCCCTGGTCTCCCTCTCAAGGCAGCGTTAATCAAATTGCTGCAGGTTGCAGGAAGCCAGGTGCCCGTGCGCCACGCGGCCACCGCGCACGACCCCTGGGGGACCCACCCATTAGGAAAAAAGAGGCTGACCTTCTGTCACTTTCCTTCTCCTCCCTTTTAATGATTCCTTCTCTATCCTTTTGAGAAGATCTTTCCAGCCCTTTGACCCCTGTTAGAAGAGGAAAGGCTTAAACAGCTAAAAGTGCCCTGGATATCCAGGCTTGCCAAGGAAAGCTCCAGAGGCCTTTTAGGAAATGCCAAAAGACAGGAGCCTCGGGTTTCAGTGCATTTAGAAGGCAGATCCCAACCCAGCACCACCTCCTTCCTCATTTATTTTATAGAAGCGACCAGTTTGTGCCGGGGAGCGGTGGGGGTTGAGGTGGGGGGGCTCCCCCTCCTCCCACTGTCACTTGTCAGTGCCACCAGAATCGACACGTTCCGGAGTGGTTGACTTTTACTGATGGTCCTTGGACTGTGCGAGAGCCATTGTGCTCTCTGGAAAAGAGCAAGGAAATGTTTTACCTAGGATGGGTCCCTGGGTTGCTACTTTGTGGGCTCCAGACCCGGCTTTAGTTTTCATGGAGAAACAGCCACCTTTGGGTAGGTGGCCACCCCACCCGACAGTGGTGAGGCACAGAGTGCGGGATTTCTGCAGGGAGGATGGGGTGAGTCTCCTGCCTGACTGCTTGTGCTCTGTGACCCATTCCTAACAACTAAAACCAGCAGCCAATGCTAATACAGCGTCCTCAAGTGGGAGGCACCATTCTGCATAACACGGTGCGATATGACATGGCATGTACATTCAGCGCTTTAATTCACACTCCAACTCTGAACGTTAGGTACCAGGAAATCGAGGCACAAAGAAGACAGGCGCAGTTTTCCCATGGTGAAAAACTTTGCATTAGAGAAGTTCAACTATGCCACTTATTAGCTATTTGACTTGCGTAATTGCTTAGTCTTTCCAAGCCTAAATGTTCTCATCTGTAAAATGGGGATTGTTCATTATACCCCACAGGGTTGCCATGAGAATTCAATGGGATGCTGTGAAGGCCCAGGGCGGAGGTTCTCCACCTCTTTCCATTCTTTCATCTCACCCCTAACTCTTCTCTAGGCACTCATCTTCCTGAGGCAGTGGCGGGGAACTGCAAAAATGGGGTGAATTTTGGGCACTACATCCAGAGACTGGGTGATTCTAAAAGGGGTGTCTGATTTTCTTCCTTCCAAGCAAAGCTATAGATTCTCTCTTATCTCTGTCACAGAACCCAATCCAAGCCCAGTTGCATCAGTCAATTATAGTTGAACTGGGAGTGGCTAAAAAGATTAGGAATTGGGCTCTACATTTAAAGGTATTTGCGGCCATCTGTACTGTGGGAACAGAATGAATAAAAGCAGAGTCTTAAAGGTTCATGGTCTTGCTCAGATTAACCAAGTAGCCCCTTTCCCTCTTCTCTTGACCCTTTTATGTGAACATACATGTCTGTGTGCCTGTGTCCACTCACAGTATGCACTCAAATGTTTTCTACACTTGTGATATATTTAGAATTAATAGTATTTAAAGAGCTTAAAAATATTTTTCCCTGGATACAAAAGTCATGCTGGTTTATTGTATAGATTTTTGGAAATACATAAAACTCTAAAGAAGGTATTATGTTTCTCACCCAGTATACGGAGATAACCATTATATATGCCTATTGGTAACTTCAAGTTTATTTCTGTATGGACACACACACTTTACCCTGTAGCCTGCTTTTTTGGTTTTACTTAATATTGTATTCTGAGCATTTTCTTTTTATCGTTAATGTATTGGCTACTTATTGATGCATAACAAACCACCTCCAAACCTAATGGCATTAAAGCTACAGAATCATTTTATTGTTATATTTCATGGTCCTGGCAGTTAGTTAGGCTCAGCTGAGTAGCTCTTGCTCAGGGTCTTTCATGCAGTGGGAGTTAGGCGGTGGCTTGGGCTGATTTTCTGAAGGTTGCTTACATGTCTGGTGCCTGGGTTGGAAAGGCCCAAATATATTAATAATAACTGGAGGCCGGAGCAGCTAGGTTTCTTGGACATTTATATCTCTGATGTGGTCTCTTCAGCGTGATCGCTTCAGGATAGCCATGTTCCTCACGTGGCAGGCAGCCCAGGGCTCCACAATGCGTGTCTATAGAGAAAGGCCAACCTGGCCCCAGCTCACCTTTTACGAGTGACCTAGGCTTGGACTCTTGGAAGTCACACAGCATTTCATCATGACGTGCTATTCACCAAGACAGTCAAAAATGCCTTTGGGACATAGATTTTTTTGAGTGATGTATTAGTTTCCTATTGCTGATGAAACATATTGTCGCAAATTTAAAACAACAAATATTGACTATCGTATAGTTTCGGAGATCAGAAGTCGGAAACAGGTTTTATTGGGCCAAATCAAGGTGTTGGCAGGGCCACACTTCCTCTGGAAGTTCTAGGGTGCAATCTATTTCCTTGCTTCTAGAGGCTGCCTGCATTCCTTGGCTTGTGGCCCCTTCCTCCTTGTATCTTTAACTCTCTCTCCGACTGTGACCCTCTGCTCCCGTTTTCTTCTGACTCTAACACTCCTGCCTCCCTCTTGTGATCATACTGGGCTCACCTGTGTGATTGAAGATAATCTCTCCATCTTAGGATCCTTAGTTTAATTACATCTGCAAAATTCCTTTTATTATGTAAGGCAACATATTCATAAGTTCCAGGGGTTAGGGTGTGGCTATCTTCAGGGGGCCATTACTTAACTCCTACAGGTGGGAAGTGTCAAGGTTTTGGAGGGGCACATGGGACCAGAAATATTGCTGCAGTCATTTTTGGAAAATACAGTCTGCCATAATTAAGTACGTTCAGTAGTTGCATAGTGTTTTGTTGTATGACTGTCACCATTTGTGTGGCCTTTCTTTATTGTTAATTTCGCATGTTTCCAATTAGGTGTTTCCGTTTAACAGGCTGAAAATGTTATCTTGGTTTTTTAAACAGCTTTGCTAAGGTATAATTGGTGTACAAAAACTGCATATATTGATGTATACAATTTGATGAGTTTGGACATGTGCAAACACCTGTGGTATCATCCCCATGATCAGGATAATAAACATCTCTATCATCTCCAAAAGTTTCCTCGTGTCCCATTGCTTTTCATTTTTTTGATAAGAGCACTGAACACTAGATCTACTTGCTAACAAATTTATAATTGAACAGCACTATATTGTTGACTATAGGCATATTTGTCAATATGTTGTGCAGCAGATTTCTAGATCTTATTTACCTAGTATAACTTTGTGTCCATTGAACAACAACTTCCTGCTTCCCCTTCACCTCTTTCACTGGCAACCATCATTCTATTTTTGGCTTCTGTAAGTTTGACTATTTTTAGATACCTTATATAAGTGGAAGGATGCAGTATTTGTCCTTCTGTGACTAACTTATCTCATTTCGCATGCCTTCCAGGTCTCTCCATGCTGCTGCAAATGGTAGGATTTCCTTCTTTTTAAAGGCTGAATAATATGCCACTGTATGTGTATAACACATTTTCTTTGTCCATTTGTCCGTTGATGGATATTTGCATTGTTTTCATACCTTGGCTGTTGTGAATAATGCTGCAGTGAATATAGGAGCCCAGATGATCTCTTTGACATACTGATTTCATTTCCTTTGGACATGTACCCAGTGATGGGATTGCTAGGTCATATGGTACTTTTATAGTAGTTGCCCTATTTTACATTCCCACCAACAGTGTATAAGGGTTCCAATCTCTCCACACTCTCAATATTTATCCTTTTTTTTTTTTTTTCCGCTAATAGTCATCTTAACACATGTGATGTGGTATCTCATTGTGGTTTTGATTTGTATTTCCCTGATGATTAGTGGTGTTGACATTTTTCTTTTTTAAAATTTAATCTTATTCTTTTAGAGATAGGATCTTGCTCTGTCATCTAAACTGGAGGGCAGTGGCACAATCATAGCTCATTATAACCTCAGTTCCTGGGCTCAAGCAATCCTTCTGCCTGATCCTCCTGAGCAGCTGGGACTACAGGGGCACAGCATCACACCATTTTTTTTTTGCAGAGACAGGGTCTCACTATGCTGTCCAAGCAGGAATCAAACTCCTGCCCTCAAGTAGACACTTTTCACACCCCTTTTGGCCATTTGTATGTCTTCTTTGGAGAAATGTCTATTCAAATCCTTTGCCCATGTTTTAATTTTTTTGTTGCTGCTGTTTTTCTGTTGAGTTGTGGGAGTTTCTTGTGTCTTTTGGGAATTAACCCTTTATTAGGTATGTATTTTCTCCCATTCTGTGAGTTGTCTATTCGTTCTGTTGATTTTTTTCCTTTGCTGTGAAGATTTTTAGTTTGATGTAATCCCATTTGTCTATTTTTGCTTTTGTTGCTGTGTTTTTGGCATTACATTCAAGAGATCATTGCCAAGACCAATGTCATGAAGATTTTCCCACATATTTTCTTCCAGGAGTTTTACAGTTTAAGGTCTTTAATACTTTTTGAGTTTATTTTTGTGTATCATAGATGATAGGAGTCTAATTTCATCCCCTTGCCTATGGACATATAGTTACCCCATCATCATATGTTAAAGAGACCATGCTTTCTCCCTTGTGTATTTTTTGTTGAAGATCAGCTGACAGTATATGCCTGTGTTTATTTCTGGGCCCTCTATTCTGTTCCATTGGTCTATATGTCTGTCTTTATGCCATTACCATGATATTTTAATTATTGTGGTTTTGTAATATATTTTTAAATCAGGAAATATGATGCCTTAGCTTTCTCAAGATTGCTTTAGTTATTATGGGTCTTTTGTTTTTCCTTATGGATTTTAAGATTTTTTTCTATTTCTTTAAGAAATGTAATTAGGTTTTTCAAGGGAATATCAACAAATCTATGGATTACTTTAGGCAATATGGACACTTTAACATAATAATTCTTTCAAACCAGGAACACAGAATGTCTTTCTATTTATTTGTTTCTTTCTAAATTTTTTTCAACAGCATATCGTAGTTTTCAGTGTTCAAGTTTTTCATGCCCCTTGTTAAGTTCATTTCTGTGTATTTTATTCTTTTAGGCGCTATAATAAATGCGATTGTTTTCTTGATTTCTTTTTTGGATAGTTTGTTGTTAACATAAATAATTGCAATTGCTTTTTAAATTGTGTCTTTGTATCCTACAAAACTACTGAATTCATTTATTAGTTCTAACAGTTTTCTTTTTGTTCAGTCTTTAGGGTTTGCTATGTGTAGAATCATGTCATCTGCAAACAGAGACAATTTTATTTCTTTCTTTCCAATTTGGGTGCCTTTTGTTTCTTTTTCTTACCTGATTGCTTTGGCTAGGACTTTTAGTACTATGTTGAGTAGAAGTAATGAGAGATGACAATCTCGCCTTATTCTTATTCTTAGAGGACAAGCTTTTGTTTTATGGGCTTGTTATATATGGCCTTTCTTATGTGAGGTACATTCCTTCAATACCTACTTTGTTGAGTTTTTTTAGTCATGAAAGTGTATTGAATTTTGTCAAATGCCTTTTCTGTATCTATTGAGATGATCATGTGATTTTTATTTTTCATTCTGATAATGTGGTATATCACGTTGATTAATTTGCATATGTAGAACCATCCTTGCATCCCAGGGATAAATCCAGCTTTATCATGTGTATGATTTTTTAATGTGCTGTTGAATTTGGTTTGCTAGTATTTTGTTGAGTATTCATATTGTTTTTATGTGCACTTCCTTGATTATTGGTGAAGTTAAACATTTTTTCATATTTATTCATGCCTTTTTTGTTCATTCACTATTCATGATTTTACTTTACTACAGGGTGCTCGTATATTTCTTGTTGATTTATAGGAACTTTAAACTTACAGAAGTTTTATATTCTATAAGAAAAAATATCTTTTCTTTTGTTGTTTGTTTCTTTCTTTATGATTAACCATTTCTTCCTTTACATAGCTCTAGTAAGTATTCACCCATATTTTATTCTTGGTCATTTATAATTTAATTTTATACTTCTGATTATTTAAGTGGTATATTTGTGTGTGTGTGTATATCTATCTATCTATCTATCTTCTTTTATTTTCCCTAACAGTGTAAACAAATGGATGATGAAAGAGAGGAGTATAAGCAGTTTATTGGATTTTAATAGAAATAAATTGACATCCTATTTACTCTTTGTCTGATTCAGTCAATTCCCAATTATCTATGGTAAATGAGAGCTAGGAGGAACAGGGATGAAATATACATCCACTGATAATCTCCCCACTACATTTCAGAACATGCTTGTGCTCAGAAACATCCTAATGGCATTACATTGAGGGCAGAGCACTTTGGTGTTTCTCCAAAGTCACATCACAGAGATCAGTGATATTACTGTCTGTCTGGGTGACCTTGTTTCCATGCTAGAAAAAGGCCTCTCATATGGCGTAAATATGAGCTGCTCTTTTCCAGAGGAATTATGACTGATGGTGTCTCAGGTGCAGATCTTGGCTTGGAGGCCATGATATCTAACCTTTAGAGATTTATTCCTATGAGTAAATCTTTGTCTCTATGGGAAGCCGTTTAAGAATAACTCCAGGTAACACTACATGGCACTGTGAAGAATCATTGGAACTATAGACTTAATGTATTGAAAGTGAACAAAGGGTGAAACCTCTTCCTGAGAGGGTAAAACAGAACATACTAAGATCACTGGGGAACATGTAAGGGAATGTGGGAACACAGAGTGACTTATAGGGTGGTCCAGAAGAGTTGAATGAGCAGGGGGCCTATACAGGTAGGAGGATCTTGGGGGCTGGGTCAGGCCAAGGACAATGCTGCAGTGTGACAAAATAAACAAAAAATAAGACATTATGTGTTGAGTATCTACAGCTTCCTTTCCTTCATCTCCTACTCTCAATTTTGACAATTTCTTCTTGGTCCTTAATAAAGGAGAATGCAGAATAAGCATAATGGTTAACACATATTTTTGAAGGCCCACTATGTGCCAGGCACTTCCCTGGGGATACAGCAGTGAGCAAAACAGACAACAGCCCTACCATCATGGAGATTGCCTGCTCTTGAGGGGAGATGGAAGATGAACAAATAAAGAAGTACAATGCGTAGTATGTCAGATGGTGGTAAGTGCTGTGGAAATAAAATAGGGAAAGAGGACAGGAGTAGTGAGTGTGTATTAGGAGCATGTAATTTTACCTGGGGTGGTCTGAAAAGGCGCCTCATAGCAAAAGTGGCATTGAGCAAAGGCCTAAAGGAGGGACAAGAATGAACCAGGTGGACATCCAGGTGAAGAGCATTTTAGGGCAGCCAGGCCAAGACCATGAGGTTAAGGGCATCTGGTTAATTAATAGGCCCTAGGGCACTGATACAATAAAAGGATAGAGTAAATGAAAAGGTAAGAACAAAGGAGTCAGTGGGGGCTGGATTCCAAATTTTGGGGAAGAGGAAAGAGAGAAATATTAGAGACAAAGAGAGATAAAGAGAGATGATGATAAAGAGGATTTTAAAAAGCTTTGAGTGACTTCAGGAAATATTTAAATTGCTTCCAGCAGGACTGAAAAGCAAGGTGGCTGAGCATTCTATGGGCTGCATGAAGTAATCTGAGAATTTATTGTTGAGATACTTGTTGGACCAGCAGAGATTATAGTTAGAAGAGCGGGGGATTTGTATATAAGGTGAGAGTTGGGTAAAGTACAGCAGGGAGGGTCAAGATAAATGGGGTAGAAAGTGCTGATGGCTTAGAAAGTTATTCCAGTATGGGCCACAGGACAGAATAGTTGTGTGGTCCTTGGTCTTGGTTGATGGAGGCTTAAAGTTAAACATTTTTTTCATATATTTATTCATGATTTTTTTTTTTTGTCTGTTAACTATTCATGGTTTTACTTATTTTTTTTTCTACAAGGTGCTCTTATATTTCTTATTGATTTTAAGGAACTCTTTATATAGAGGATGCATTAAAGCACTTTCATCATTGGGTACGAATAATAGTACCAAATAGTACTAGCTGGCTTAAAGGTGGCTGAGCTGGCTGGTGATAGAGGAGGGTTTGGGGGGGTGGGAATCTGTTTGGCCAGGTCTGGCAGTGGGGGCAGTTAGATGGCAAGGTGTACAGAAGAGGAGAAGGCCTCCAAAGGATCTGGGAGGACACTAGTACAGCCTGTGTAGCTTGGTTTTATTTAACCAAGTGCCATCTGATATTGACAGATGCCTGTCTAGGATGACAATCCCCAGTGCCTACCAGAGTGCCTAGTGCATTGTGGGTGCCCCATAAATATTTTTCGAATGGATGAAATGAATATGTGTTTGTTAGACTAGCTTCTGTTGTTTCCACCGCTGGACATCGGCTCCCCATCCTTGTTTGTAACCATGTCTCTTCAATTCTCTGCTGCCTACTGACACTATGACAACGTTCTCCTTTAATTTCCCTTTTATTACATGGAGGGTAGCATATATAGAGAGAAGAATATAAACTTTGGAAAAATATAGGCTTGGATTTAAACCCTAGCTTTGCAGTTTGGACAAGTGACCTGTTTTCTTATCTGTAAAATGGGGATAACATTCCTGTTTCTTAGATTAGGATTAAGCAAATATTCGCTCTCCTCCCAAACTTCCCCCATGGAAGGAGTAAACTTTCCTCCTCACGTTGTTGTTGGGTATGGCCCTATAACTTACTTTGGTCTCATGGTGGGTAGAATGTACTTCCCTGCACTTGGATCTTGGGGCTGGTTATGTGATTTGCTTTGACCACGGCTTAAAGAAAAGGCTTACAATGTCCTTCTAGAATTGTGCTTGTCCTTCACTGCTTCTGATTTTTGCTTTGAGAATAATAATAGGTCTGGGCAGGTACCTACTGGGCCAGGAGGATGAGAGACAGGTGGAACAGACCTGAATCCAACCTGCAGCTGTGTCCACCCTAAATAACCCAAGCCACAGTTAACCTACTGATTTAAGAGAAATAAATGCTTATTGTTGGATATCACTGAATTTTAGGGTGGTTTGTTATGCAGAATTATCGACTATAACTGATTGATACAAAGTCCTGTTCCTTCAGGCTACTCAGTGTCAGAAATCCTGCAAGATGGCTATGTAATCCTAAGTAAAGCATTGGGTCTGTTTCCAATTTAACTCAAGGAAAGACTAGTTTCCTTTCTAGAACTATTGATAAACTTGGATGGTTTGTATCTTTTCCCTCAAATGTTCCTACAGTCGAAGAAGGGAAAATAGTTATATCTGGTATCTTTATGGCCACTAAGAATATCAAGTTCCATGAGATTTGGTTTACCAAATCCTAAAAACCGTATCAAAATCTTTACTTTTCTTTAAAGTTTTTCCTTTCTCCATATTCATCTCTTATTGGCAAATAATGACTTTACTGTCTTTGTCTTTAGGTGAAGAGGTTGCTCCTAGTAACTAGATCACTGCCAGCTCTTTCTGATATAAACCATTCCAAAATTCTTTTACAAAGGACCTTCTGGTCACACATAATTGTAGAATATGGTGAAGATAAATTAAAAACAGGTTTAAGAGCAGACATTTGCAATTGTCATTTGCCTGCAGTGATGCAGTAGGGTCTGTGTAGTCTATAGCCTTTCTATCTGGACAGTCTCCTCTGATTTTTCCCTTTTAGTCACTGTCATTTTCTCTTCCCATGTACTAGAGCCAGGAGCACAAGTTGTGCAGTCTCTACCTTAGCAATATTCATACATGGTCCCATTAATGTGCTATACCCTGCAGATTTCTGTTTTCGTGTCCATTTCATGTCTAATTCTCATGTCCGCTAGGGCTGTCATAACAAAATATCACAGGCTGAGTGGCTTAAACAACAGAAATTTATTTTCTCATGATTCTGGAGGCTAGAAGTCCAAGATCAAGATGCCAGTTCTGGTTCTGGGGAGGGCTCTCTTCCTGGCTTGAAGACGGCCATCTTCGTGCTGTCCTCACGTGACCTTTCCTCTGTGAGCATGTGGAGAAAGAGAGGGCTCCCTGGTGTCTCTTCTTATAAGGACACAAATATTATCAGATCAAAGCCCTACCATATAACCTCATTTAGCCTTAATTACCTCCCTAAAGGCCCCATCTCCAAATATAGTCACATTGGGAGTAAGGACTTTAACATATGAATTCTGGGGGACACACTGATTCAGTCAATGGCAATATCCACGCATAAATAGTGAAAGCAAAGGGAGGACACAGAGGAAAGCAATGGGAAGTCTTGTGTGGCTTAGCGTGCAGAGAGGCACGTTTGGCTCAGTGTGAGGAATTGTACAAGGAGACAGGAAAGGAAAGGGGTGGTCATGGCAGAAAACCATCAGGCATGTCAGTCAGGCTGCCTCTGACCTGTCAAAGTTACAGGTCTACAGCTCTCCAGAGAGGCTGTGAGTTAGACCAGGTAGATGCTGAATTGCGGTTCAGGAAATAACCATTACGGCAGCCATTTGCTTTATTAGCCATGGCATTTGGCTAATAAAGCAAGGGAAGCCAAGCAGGAAGGAGCCTTGCGGGTGGAGGGAAGAATGAAACATTCCCTTGGCTCCCTAGTGTTTTGCTTTGTGATGGTTGCTCGTGCCTTGGATCTTAGTTTGCAGGTCTCATCCTCAGAGAGGTCTTTGTTCACTCCTTGAGATTGGTCCAATCCGCCTGTAGCGCTCCGTCCTCACGAGTGTTCTCCACTTACAGCAACGGTAGTGAGATGAGTGGACGCGACGTTAGCTGTTCAACGTCCAACTCATCTGCACGAATGTGAACTCCACAGGGGCAGGTCCCTGGGTGTCTCATTGTCACTGATGTGTGGGGTCCCCAGCGCTGGCATAACGTTGTCTTGGAGGAGCTGTTCAGTAATATGTATCGAATGAATGCCGAGGGAACCCCCAGGACCTGTTGAATGAATGAAGAGGAATAGCCTTCTTCCCCTCCAATGTGCATTTATGAATTATTGGATAATAGACTAGATTGCTAAGCCC